>DWNR01002338.1:0-13233 GCA_018250455.1 Polygonus leo
AGATATTTCGATAACGCTGAAAGCTATTGCAAATGTGATTGCATTTGCTGGTTTCGTTAACCGCAATCCCATATAAACATTAATGCTGATTTGCTCACGAATTTGGCGAGCATTTATCTACTGTAATGTTTGTGTCAGACTTTGTGTTATGTATGTTATATCTATTATGTGACTACGGCTGTAGAATAAAGGCATATTTTCATTTTTGGATTTTCTTTTTGTTCAATTAAAACTTTGGAAATAAAAAAATAAAAACCAATTACCTTCCACTGTATTTTTGCTAGGGTCATAAATATGTACGTAATAATAGAATTTGATAGTCGTTTAAAAACGTTTGAAAATTTACCACGAACTATATCTCTGAAACGACTGATACTAAAATTTAAAGAACAAATTAAAAATTGTTTTAACCACAATTTCATGATTGTTTTTGCGATTAATTATATTATATTAGTTACCACGACCAATTTGCACTTGATAAAAATAACATCATAATAATACTTGAAATAACTTATATTTTGGTCGGAACGAACTTTATGGGAATTCAATTTACAATTGACCACTTATTTTAAAATCAAATTGATTGTAGACGTACATAGGCTGAAGCGAGTTATATAATTTATAGAAAAGATAACAAATGTACAATATTCGACTGAACAAGCTATTCAAATACTTCCTATTCAATTTCGACCCCATTTTCTCGTAGCGTCAGTTTAATCGGTGGAATAATACGGTGTGTACCGCTGAATACGAGTACATCAGATATTTCGATAACGCTGAAAGCTATTGCAAATGTGATTGCATTTGCTGGTTTCGTTAACCGCAATCCCATATAAATATTAATGCTGATCTACTCACGAATTTGGAGAGCAATGTTTATTTTAGATGTTATGTTTTGTTAGTTATATGTATGTTAGATATTTACATTTTGTTAGGTATATATATGTTCGATTTAATCAAACACAGCGTTTTGATAAAGGTATGTTTTCGCTTTGCTATGCTAGTTGGTAAAACATTGACGCAACTAAAGATCACGAATTTACAGCACTTTTCCCTTGTTTACAAAAAATAAAATGGTGTTTACTTAACTATTTGCTTTTAAAAATATACGTGAACATAACGTCATTTTTAATAATATAATTAGAGTCTAATCTTCATAATACATTATTTTAAAATCGCTTCTTTTTGTCAATAACAACAACAAAATATGATATAGTTTTCACTTTTCCAGAACAACTTACATCTATTTATGTCTCAGTATCTGTCTGTCTGGTTTTACACTTTAAATTAAGTTCACGTCATCGGCACTAATTTTCTTTTTAGCGTAAGTTTTTTTATAGTATAACCTTATGGTGAGTGTTCACTGCCGTCCATAGAAATTTGTTAAACACCCAATTACCATCTAATTTCATCTGAGATCCGAGAACGAAGATGCTTGCCCCGTGTAAGTATAGTAAAAAGAAACGGGGGATTGTAAGGGTGGTTTTGATACCTTACCGGTAAACTATACGAATTCTACACCTATTAAAACGTACAGTCATCTATGTAACTCTATTCACACTAGAATATAGGCTATTTATAATGCTTATGCAGACTAAATTAAATTTCGAGTTGGATGAATACGCTCGCAAAGCAGCGACTTTACACAAGGACTATTGAAGGGAATGTCATAAATTTTTCAGTTCTCCCCGTTTTGAATATCCCGTCAATGTTTTGTTGGAACAAGGCTTACATTCTTACAACGAGGGATAACGACTTGTGTATTATAGTTTGTTTAGGTTACATCACCAAACTTTTCTTTAACAAGGCCTTCCACGTCTGTTCTGTTTTATTGTGTTGTCTGGAGAAAAATATTTTATTATAATATTCCTCATCCGTTACTGTGGTTTAAAATACTCATGGATTCTCTCACGCGGGACTAATAATTGCAAGTGTCTCATTTATCTATGTTATGCATTTAAGTACGTAACTACAGGACTATAACTTAAATCTTTCCCATTCTAAGAAAGGACCCGTGTTCTACAGTTGTATAGTAGTGAGATATTGTCTATATATAAATAATACTATCATTAATGCCATCCAAAATCCGGTGTTGTGGATTCCACTGACACAAAAAAGGGTTGAAGAGGCTTACTGGGTGTGGATTGTGTCTCGCATTATTCAAGGTCCCTGCCCTCCTGGGTCAAATTTCATGAGTTCTACCACCTATTAAAATATCGCCGAGTTATAATGTTTTCGCGTACTATATTAAATGTTTAGTTACGTCAAAATTCTCGCAAAGCAGCGGCTTTATAAGGGGACTATTGAAGGGAATGTCTTAAATTTTTCAGTTCTCCCGTTTTGAATACCCCGTCAATCTTTTGTTGGTACAAGGCTTACATTCTTCCAACGAGGGATAACGACTTGTGTATTATAGTTTGTTTAGGTTACATCACCAAACTTTTTCTTTAACGAGGCCTTCCACATTGTTGTGTTGTCTGGAGAATAATATTTTGAAAACATTTGTTATCCGTTGCTGTTTCATAGTGCTCGTGAATCCTTTTATGGGACTAATAATTCAAAGTGTTGGTGTTAGTTATTATTCTTAGAGTGCATTTTTGAAGTGCAACTTCTTGTGCATGGAGGGGGAACTGCTTAATAAAGTGTTAAAATATATTTACGTCAATCTACGACTCTCCTTGGGTATAAAAATTAAGCCACTGATTTATGGAAGTTATGCATATTAAGGTTTATTTATCGCCTGGTTCATGGAATGTTTTGAAGAAACCTACACATTTTTACGAGGTTTTCTAAAACAGATCTTGAACATATTGTCATATGACTTCGGGACTATAACCTAAATCTTTCTTATAATAACATCAGTGATACAGCATTGGCTTTATGGCAATAATTATTAAATAATCCTTTCATTAATAGCCTTCACAGTAATTTCATTTTTCTTACACTCTTCGCTGTAGACAGTAGTTCGCTGACTTATGGGTTTACAACTAGGTTGCAGTGCCCTGCTCGGTGTCCATCTAATCCAACGTTATAAGCCCTCATTACCCAAGGATCCGATTCTACATTAGGCAACATCCCAGTCCTTCATTACCCAAGACCCAACATAGAAATCTGATACGATGATGGTTCCGTGTTTGATTTCCCCTAGTCAAAGTTTGAATTTTGAAAATAAATAACACTTTATACACTCATAGCCCTTCACTAGTATTCCCTGTATGCCATGGACATGGCGAATGCAAAAACACCAAGACCCAGAACAGATCAAAAATCACCTAAACACCAATTTCATGGTTAATATTACCAGTCGGGCTACATCGAACCTAGGACTCTCTGCATCAAATCGGAATGGTAACCGCTGCGCCACGCGGATCGTCCAAATGCTATTTATTATAATTTACCTTAATAAATTAAAAAACACATTACCTGCATTCAGGTTCTTCGCGGCAAGCATGAGCGAGGGTGTGGCAAGCTGGGAGCGGCGAGCCCACTGGTGGTCTCTGGGCGCACGACGGATGAAGACGCTCCTGGGCGTTCATACAGGAATCCTCCTTGTTGTCGGTCTTCCTAAAAATAGAATTTTAAGGTTCCATTTAATTTATGAGTACATATATAGGGTAGCAAATGAACATGGAGTCCATTTGATGAGATTCAAATAATTAGATTATTAGATTAGTGCTTGACTAATGCAGGTCATTTAATGGTAGGTGGTCACTAAAACATCAGTATGATTAAATCTGAGGTTAACCTAGATGCAATACTCCTGAACAAAGACGTTTGCCTCGTATGTAAGAATAGCTGGCAAATTCGCCTCTTCAAAACGAACACAAGGGATACGGATAGATGTTTTTTCACGGAGGACCCTTATCGGGTGGTGGTGGTATTTTCTGGGAATTTTGTAATTGTTAATATATTTTCTTCTAGTTATGTCTTCAAATTATGAAGGATATAACGTTTTATAATATGTCATGATACGTTAATGCGATATTTTTATAGAAATACGATATATCGAAGCGCATCGCAAGTGCATTAAATATCAATATATCATATAGCCCTGTACTATATTTCAACATATAGTACCGTGGGCATCCCTTAATACGAATATATTATATCGACATTTCGCCAGTTAAATTTGGAAGAGTTTCGACGAAATTCAAAATGTTTGTTGTGTAAAGGGCCTTTCTTCTCCCTAAACGACACTTCTTACGAAAGTAGTGCTCTCCATAGTCGTATAATACCTAAAGTACATGAATAAATACCGGCAAATCCCAAGAGACTTTCGATACAAGGTTATCCTCATATTCGTATGTGCTTAAGGCTAGAGTATATTTTTATATTTTTTCTATAGTACAGTATAGTATAGTACAGATGCTCCTATGCTAGGAGCATCATGGCCACCTGATGGTAAGTAAGTAAGTATTTGCTGTCTTTGAGGACCGAGATGGTCGCTTCTATATGTGTGACCACCACACCATTCTGTTTGCTAATAAATAAAATATCAAATTTGCTAATAAACCATCTCTGCCGCGTAGCAGTTGTAAAACAATAATTGCAATTTTGGTTGGAAATTTATGGTTGCCGGTCACACTATGCCATGCATGGTCTCAGTCCTCAGATGTTTATGGTCAACGTATTAGCACTTCAACTGTCTTACGTATGAATACATACTATCAGTTTGACTCAAAAATATAAGAATGAGTCAATATAAAAATCAACGTGTTTATCTATTACAGATGTTACCACACTATAGATGTTACACACACACACACGCACACACACACACACAAACACACATTAAATACATCTAATTGTAAATTGTGTTGAAATAGTAAGATAATTTCTATTTCCAATTCAGGTGTTGGTATATTATATGTTGTAGATATTCACATGTTAAACTTACCATTTCAAAACTCACCAAAATGTGGTTTAGAAATAAAGTAAGTATAAATTTAAACACTAGTATGACCCCTCAGTAAAACTGAAGCCTTCGGAAAATTAAAAGATAATATAAAAGGTATGAATCGCAGATCCGATTTTTCGCTTTGAAATCGAATTGGCATGAATTAAAAGAAGTGCTCTTTGATTTAAAAAGCTACTGGCAATGAATTTTCTGTCCAACGCTTCATTGAAAACGATAGCATTTAATTTCGTACATTCAAATCGATACATTTTTATATTTTGTACCTGCTACATTTTTACGAGTAGGTAAATATGCAGTGAAATGACTTCATATGTTCATAACAAATTTTAATATTTAAAAATCGTCTTCAAATCTAATTAACTGATTTTTATTATTTTTGCACTAAATGTATTACGTAAAGTTATATATAGGATACTTTTGACGCAGTTTATAGAGGTTTCTTTACGCAGTGACAAGTTGACAACGTCAATATACATAGGAATAATAATAAACATGAAGAAGAAGATTGAAAAATAGTTTCCTACCTAACATTACAAATACGATTGTCAGTTTATCTGTTTCGCTTTGATAGCTACTTATAATATACATACATACGTCATGATATACATAACATACATACATACATCCATACATAGACTATACTCAAAACTCCTTCCGCGGGAGGGCGCGGTGACCAGTACTACAGGTTTTTTAACTTACTTCAGGCTCTCTCGAGTAAGATTTTAGTAAAAGTTCCTATGTTATGTATTGTTCTTATCTTTGAGAGTAAATAAAGATTTATTATGTATTTATGTTATTGTTAAAGCTATTTAAAACAACTGAGTATTTTTTGCATATTATTGCACTCAAGCCGAAATTACTGTACCTAGAAACTCGAAATCTGGTACAGGGGTTCCTTTCGTGAAATAAGTAAGCACTAAAAAAGGATTTTTCGAAATTCTACCCCCAAGGGGTTTTCGACTTCTACGCGGATGAAGTCGCGGGCAAAAGCTAGTATTATATAAACTTCCACATATATACATAAATACAGATACACAAAATCATACACACACACACACACACACACACATGCACACACTCATTCACACACACATACATATTAATTGTAATTGAAAAGGAAAAGACCTTTTTCAAGTCGTTAAACTAAAACAACATTGGCATACTAACTTGCAAAGGCAAAAGGCGATTTCGGTGTTCCAGTGTACGCCGGGCTTCCTGTAGAACCCTCGGAGAGCCGTCATGCAGCCCTCACGGTCGCAGTCGCTCGAGTGGCATTTCTGGAGCACAGGCGTCAGGGAGGCGACACACTCGCTGTCCTTTATACAGGTGTCCAACGCAACATGGCAGGTAGACTGTAACGCCACCTTCTCATCGCGCGCTTTACCATTCTCTTTGCCAATCCGTTCTGTTGGTTTTAGATTGTTTGTCATTTGATGTTTTGTCACTTGTGTTTCTGTCTTGTGGATTTAACTGTTTAACTTTTTGTTTATGAGTTCCTATTTAAACTGGGCTGTGTTAATATAGAACAATTTTTGTCATACTTATACGTACTTTACAATGTAAATCATAAATCGATTTATAATCAGGTTTAGACAGTAAAGAATAAGATTAATTTCACAATTATCAAGTGGGGTACACTTCGTAATCGTGAAATTAAATTATAGTAATCATCTTTTTTCATGACTAAGGTCATTCCTTCCGATTATGTTTTAGATGTTATTATGAGACAAGATATTGTTGTTAAAACATATATTATGTACGTGTTAACAATAAGATATAATACTTCATAGAAGTAATAATTGTAACAGTTATGGGTTCTTATAAGAGTAAGAACTCCAGATTGGATTGTTATTGTGAGATAAAAAAACATTGTTAAAACATACATTATGTGTTAATTGTATACATAACATATAACATAGAGAACAGGCTAACATCAATGTTGTGTAATTCCTTAGATTTGGTGCATGTGCGTGTCCTATACGAAGTACATGATATTGTAAAACGCTTCCTGAAAAAGACTACAAATGGTATTGATTACATTCAGTAATGCTTATTTATGGTACATGGTTGAAATAATATTGATTAAAACTTATTGTTAATTATATTGAACACGTAATTGTTAAAATCGAGTTGTCTAGTAATCCGGTTACAATACATGTGTTATGTAGTTTCAATATTTAAAAAAAAATATTCTCCTAATAAGGCCTATGTTTCTTGTAAACGATTTTCTTTACCTTAAACGTAATCTATTTAGGTACTTATATTCGTTGACAAATTAATTCCGTGTCAAAACTCACTTTCCTTATCCCAAACTTTGTTTGTTTTTCATAACAAGTATGCGATTTTCGTTTTCATTCACTGAAACTTTGACGACTTTTTAAACATATTTATTTTCAATTACAACAGAAATTGTGATGAATTATGTATTGCTACGAAAAGTTATTTTCCTTCGAAGTGAATTTCTAATTAGTTGTGTAATACGAAAAGCTTCACTTTGGTTATATTCGAATATTCATGAAAATACATTTAAAGCGGTTACGTAAATATTTTAAACATTAATATTATAATAACAATGATAAACTCGTCTAAATAAATAAATAAACTGAATAACATAATAATAAATGTATACGTAAAATAAGTGGGGAAATGTTAAATATAATTATAAAATGTGTCATTATAAATACTGTAAATATGCCCATGCCAAACAGAGGTATGATTCAGAAATCGTGATATAAAAATACATACTCGTACATAATTGTGAGAATAAGGTCAAAAATCTGTGTCGTTTCAAAAGGTAAGACGATGAATATTGCCAATGAATATTCAATGATAGTAATAACATGATAATGAACTTTAAATACAAGCTAGTTCATGCGGTTGAAGACAAACATCATTGCTCATCGTTAACCACAACAGATGCCAGGATAAAGCTACCGTACGGTGAATAGACATCATTTAATGGAAAAAATCGAATCGTAACATATTCACAAATGTTCGTGACTTACCGTTCGCAAATGGCAAGATTCCATTAAACAATTTCTCTGACGCTACCTTCGGGGACTAGTGATATCGGATAACAAATCGTGGCGGATGAATCTCTGAATCTTTAGCGAAAATTGCAAAGCTTCGCGGAGATTTACGTGTTTAAGCGCCTTTGCTAAATCGCCTCTCCAGAACTAAATCTTCTACGATTTTACTGTGAACCACGTTATGAGAAGCAGATCTCAAGGGCTCTAAAGCATTTAAAAGAGAAACCCCCTCTATATTTCTGACTACGCAAAGCTTTACTTGTTTGTCTTTCTATTGAGTATTTAGTTATCTCTCAATTCGCTACACTATTAGGGTATCGTGGGATTACTAATAAAACTAGTGGTCTGGTTACTGGGGTCAAAATAAAGGGTAAAATGAATGAGGCATGAGCACTCAAAATACATACATTGGTAAGTGCTATATTAAACAAAACCACCCGTGTTGTCAATGGTATTGTACACGATCTTTCTAGAACTGTACAATAGGAAGCTGGAAGGTGAGTGTAACTTACGATATCTATGGTTAATTTATTAGTTGTACAGTCTGTTATAATGTGTACCTAACGATCGTTCGCAACACCTAAATTTTGTGACATCGTCAACTAATCTCCTTATTCTATTTAGTACAAAACTGATACTCTAGATGGAGTCGGCATGTGTTTCGATTGGTTTTAATTAGAGATTAGTGAACGTACAGATATGGCAGCAATACATACGGTTCTCGTCAATGTATCCGGGTCCGTAGACAGTCATGGTAGCATAGATCGGGTCCTCGCTCCCTCCCGGCTCATGGTTCCAGCGATGGTAATGGTGCCCATGGGGTTTGTAGTGCGGGCTCGCATAGCGGTGGACGTGGGTCATTATTTTGTCCGGTGCAATAAGGTTCCCGTCCTGTGTTATGGACATACCGCCGATCCATGTCGTCACTCCAGTCGCGTTCCGATTCGCGTTCCGTCCGTCGGACATCAGCTTTACTGGAATTGTATCCATCGTATCGCTTAGCTGAGGCAAGCTCGACGACCGAGCCATAGCGCGAAGGGACTCCGATTGCAACAACAGAGGCGATCGCGCAGGGTCGGTACAGAACATCGAGAAAGAAAAATCACCCGACTAACGACAAATTTAAAAACGACAATAAAAACAAACAACGATCGGCAAACGTACGACATTTATCTGGCACAAAAGGAATTTCGGCAATTTGCAAAATTTAACAGGACTGGACCCGATTTTTAAATGACATTAGCAAAGCTTTCTCGGATGGCAGTCCCGCTCGAACTATTTCGTCAAAGCCAAGTCTATGCCGCGCAGTAACCATAGAGATCGTAGAAATAGGAGATGCAGAAAGAAAGCATGCAACGTGCAACAAAACTAGAGTAGGAGCCGTTTGAGACGTTCATAGATGATGATGATGATGATGATAATTATGATGTTCTTTAAAAAGTCTCTATTATTTCTATGAACGTCTTTGCTGGCGTAAACATAAAGAAATAGGAGCTGCAGAAAAGTCATGCGAGTATAAAGTAGGAGCGAAATATTAATCGGTTTGAATGATAAAATGCTTAAGCTAATCGTGGAATTGCTATTATTACTAATAATGAATTTTATATTGATGAAATCTATTACATATTTTAACTTATTTTGTAACTTCTATCTAATATAGAATATAATAAAATTTGAATTAAATTGTTTAAAGGTCTTTTAATAATTACAATTTAAGATGGAAAAAATCTTATAAAATGACAATCTAACTTGATAATATTATAAAATGTAAAAAACTGGAAAATGTTGTAGTCTTGAATACATTTAGTAAACTACGTACCTACTAGAAATTTAATTTGCAAAACCTATAGTGCAAATTATGTTATTAAAAATATAAATGAGTGGACGCGAATAATAGCTTATAATATAACGACTTTAAATGTAATAAATTTTTCACAAATATTTTTCTTAAACAATACTTAAAGTATCTCCAATAACCTTTAAAAGTTCCAATCACCACATGAACATATAAGAATAGATAAGGGGGACTTCGTTGAAGTCGTCATTGCTGTAAGCCGCGCTCCTACCTTACGAAGCGTTAGCGTTGAAGCGTGCAGTGCTAGAGGCGACGGAATCCGATAGACACATAGAGAGAGAACAAGGGTGCGGCGACGGCTCACCGTGGCGGGGCCGAGGGGGGCGCGGGGAGAGGAGGGCGGCGCGGAGCAGGCTGGCGGCAGCGGCGCGCGTCATCAGCCTGGTGCCATTCTCGGTGAGGAGCAGGATGGTACCGTCGGGCGCGGCGTAGCGGGTGAGGGGAGGGGCGCGCGGGGCCGGGCGCCGGGGCTCGAACAGCGCGCGGACCGCCGGCGGACATTCGCCCCACGCCGCCGCTGCCCCACAACCACGTTACCAACAACCACTATGCCCGCCCCGTGCCGAGCCGCACTGATGGAACACCCTCAACGGACTCTTGATCACCAAGACGTACATCGTAGTGGCAACAAACCAAACCTACTAGATTCTAGATCTTTGAAGGTTTCATTACCTGTTTGAAGGTCTGAAGACTGTGTTAATTTTGTTCGACTTTTTGGAATCAGTTAAAATTCTTGTTCCTATCGATGATGATCATAGTCCATTGAAAGTATTCCTTTGAAAACGAGGTAGATACGAGAGTAAGGGTTATGTTCGCCGCCCCATCGATCATGCTCTATCAGCAGTCGCAGATCATCACCGAAGGCCGAAGGTGTCGGAAGCCAAGAGTTGAGGTAACTGCGGGCATTTGTACGGTGTGTGAGGTCAGGAGTACACTAAAAAGAAGCTCAGTGTCTGGTGAAACATAAAGGTAAACAGCCTTGTGTGGTAAAGTAGTGATCTAAGTAAATCCTAAGGCCTAGGCATCTAATCGGTGTGAAAATAAAAAAGGCACGATAAAGAAAGTAACATTAAAACAAAAAGTTTACGAAACAGAACTAATATAATACGTTGACGGCTATTTGGAAGTGAGTCTAATACTCCTGAGAAGCGTTTTAGAGTGAAGTGTTACTGTTTTGTAATTTTATCATGTTTGAGTTTGAAATGACCGCGTGGCATCTTGTTGTATCGTTTTATTATATTTGTTTGCTGAATAACATAACATAACATAACATGATTACATCTAGGTGTTTATACATTATCGTGGTGTCCTACAAGGTAGAATGTTGGGGAACATTGTGTTCATAATCATTTCTATTACACATAGTGTTACATCAAGTTACGCGTGTATTTATGCGTTGCCATTTAAACACTTAAAGCTATTGCTATATATTCTTGTTGAACATCGGTGCGGGTTCTGAGTGAGAAATTTACTAAAAATTATCAATATATATTCAACAGTAAGTCTAACTTAGTATATGAATTTCAAAAAATAATACTACTAAAAGGAACTTTATTATATTAAAATAAATTATAATGATATATTCAGATTCATGTTAATTTAACATCTTGCTTGCACGTATATGCACTTTAATTAGGTCAAAATTATTTTTTTTAATTCAACATAATCCTTCATTAGGAGGAAAAATATTATTTTTTCGTCGCTCTCAATAGCGTTTGCTTTCTCAATTTTCGTGAGAAAGGCGTCATTTAATACACCTCACTCTGCGTGCTAGCGTTTAAAAGGTATTTTTGAGCGAAGTCCGGTTATTTTTCCCGGTCCTGGCAAGTTAGAGGAGTAATTTGAACAGTTGTGTGTTCCCACGTCCTGAAAGCGAGCCGACTCGGTTCAAACTCTATTGTATGCCCACTTTCTATAGCTTTGTAAAAAGTAATGCACCGGACTCGTGTGATGGTTTTTGACATTATTGTTGATGTTACAGGAAAAACGCTATCTTTGATGGATCAAATCAAAAACATTTTTTATATTTCTCCCCCTAATAAAACGACAATTCATAAATGTTTTAAGAAAAAAGAAGCTTATAGCCATCAGTTGACAGAAAAAATACTGTATATGATATATTTTATTAATAATTATTTGTTTCCATTCCTTGTTTATCTTATTAAACAACCCAACCCGGTTTTTAAAAATCGTCTCTTATGTTTATTTCCTTATGTACTATATTTATAATAATCAGATGATAACAGCTAAAAATAAACCCTGTGATTTTGGGCTGTCTGTTAGTTAATATGAAGGGTTTTGCCTAGTAGATTTTTTGTAACATATTTATTTTTTTAAACTAATTTGAGTCATACTATTAAGAATACCTTTTAAAAATGCATTCAAAGGTGATAAACTACAAATCGGTATGTGGCCAGCTAGTCGAATTCTGAAAAGTCTTATTCCTCTAACTTTGACAGTGAAAAAATTACTAATGTAACAATGTCCCTTTTAGTAATAGCACATTACTTAGTAACGAATTCATCTTTACGTCAAAAGTAGTATAGACATCTATAGATCAGACTTACCCAAGTAGAACACATCAAATATGAGTGACAAAATCGTTCCTCTATAAAGCTAGTCCATAAATGTAATTTGCTCTTCGGCTCCGCCGTTCGTATACCTATACTACGTTATTTATTGGTCTATTTACCAATCAGCGAAATAGACTTCCCTTTATGTTAAGCTTTTAGTGGTATTGCCCTCAGAATTTCTATTACCATAATCACGAATAGCTAATAAAGAAAAAAGTCCGTGTCAAAGAAATCTTCAAAAAGGTTACTTCTGTGGGTCGACCTCAAAGTACTCTTAGCACAAAGACTTCGTTGAATGGATTTCCTCTCTTTTGTTTCTCTATTGTATCGGGGCTCGATTTTTAAATTAATATTCGATTGATGTTATTGGCTTATGTTGGTGGAACTCTATTAAACATGCGTAAGAAATAATCATACGGAAAAGGTAACATTTTTATGTAGGTACAATTTATGTGTACTTACACATACAATCGGGTTAAAATGTATTGTAAAATCACTTTCACTTATTTAGTGCAATATGATAAACGATACACATTTGAAATGTTCACACATTATGAATATTCCAAGTGTATACCAGTTACGTTTCAAAAGGTAAGCTGAAAAAACGACGATAAAATTGGTTTCTTATGCGGAGACCTCTTTTTTTTTTTTTTATTATTTATTGTGTAAAGGTAGCAAACGAGCATGCAGTCCACCTGGTGGTAAGTGGTTACTGCCGCCCATGGACATTAGTAGTCATCCCCAAGTACGATTGACCCAAGGTTGACCACAAATGCGTTAGTACCCGTGAGGACTAAGATGTTCGCCTCGTTTGTAAGTATAGCCGGCAACCACGCCTCTCCAAACCGAAACACAATA
>DWNR01002339.1:0-13232 GCA_018250455.1 Polygonus leo
TTTGCTAAATCTTCCTTAGGCTTCGATTGTATTACAATTTTATGTCTGTCTCCGCCTGCAGCACCTTAAAGTATTAAGTTTAACTAATTTGAATAAACATAGTAGTTATTTTAGTATTTGATTATGAGTATATTATGAATTTATGAGTATATCTATATGAGTATGTTACAAAAGAAAGCATAATAAATTAAACATTACTCAATGGAATTATTCATATATCGGTAGTGTGATAGCTTGTTTTTCTCTTTTTAATTATTTTTTTAGGTAGTCAGATTTTTTGTTTTGTTTTAAAAATAATAATTTTATTTCCGACTTTTTATTTTAACTATGGCAATTTCATGGAAATTTCATTCTTGACTTGATGACACAACAATATTTGCTACAAAATGATAGAGCGTCCCGATACCTAATAGGTACGCCTTATGACAATTTATGTTAAAACAGTAATATAAACAAATATTTTTGAAATGGTCTTTTTACTAGCTTTCATTTGATACCATGTTGCTATGGTAAGAAAGAAAAATAAATTCCCCCACTCCCGCTTTGTTCCATTTGCGAACGCCATTTTGAAAATTAATGTAGCCCAAATTAATGTAGCCCTCTACCAGAATTCTGATGAATCAAACGACACCTCATATGTCAAAAACCATCAAGCCATTGTGGGGCTGTAGGGCGAGCCAAAGAAATGGACATACATACTTGAAAAACATTACCCTCCTTCTGACGCAGTCAGGTAAAAATTGCAGTTTATTTTTCAAATTCAACAATGGTTGTGCAGTTGCATTAATTCGAATGAGTACATAATGTCCGACAAATATTTTTAACAACGGAACTGGTAATGATCAGTAAAATTATTGATAAATAGCGGATTTCGGAAAATACATGAAACATATACAATTATGTATATATAATTACGTTTGAAGTACCTATTTTAAGTATATAATCCTCTGCATGGTCTATATTATATATGCAACATTCGCTGAGCTGTTTGCCAAAGATAATACGTTCTAACATTCACTCGATGTAAGTACAACACTGCTTAAAATATGATTGTGTTAAAGTTTATACTAAAATATTTTCATTATTTTATACTTGCCATCTTTTCCGTATTTTTTTTTTGTCGTATAAAGGTAGCAAACCCAGTATGCAGTCCACCTGATGGTACGTGGCCACTGCCGCCCATGGACATCAGTAATCATCCTCAGGTACAATTAAATCATACCTAAGTTAGATCACAGATTCGTTTCTACCCCTGAGGGTTAAATGTTCGCCACGTGTCTAAGTGTAGCTGGCAACCACGCCTCCCCAAAACGAAAAAAAATAATTGCTTCACGGAGGATTATGAGGGTGGCGGTGGTACCTCCCCAAGTATTTAGATTGTCACTAAGCATTAAATTTGTCTTTTATAATAAAATCTATACATATAAAAGGCAAAACTGATTAACTGACTGACATATCAACGCACAGTCGAAACTACTGTACCTAGAAACTTGAAATTTGGTACAGGGGTTCCTTTCATAATGAAAGTGAGCACTAAGAAGGATTTTTCAAAATTCTACCCTCAAGGGGCTTTCGACTTTTACGCGGATGAAGTCGCGAGCAAAAGCTAGTTAAAAAATAAAAATAAAGAAAGGATACACTTACTTGTAAATAGAACAATACGAAATTGTAACGGTACTATCAGTCATGTATTAATTATTTATGAATGTTGCAGACATTCTGAAAAGGGCACTTCTCCGCCTTTGTCTGCGTGAACCATGATTACTAGTTTTCGGTAAGTAATAAATAGTTCGTGGAGATAGTTAGGTAGTAAATACAATAACATAATTGTTCTTATTACTCCTTCAGTCTTACCTTGAGTATCATCGACGAATACATGACACAACAAAAACTGTTTAAGTAAAAGAACCGACTTCAAGATGAACTAAAAAGTGAAAAATAATTAAAATTTTTGATATCAGTGCCAAATGTGGCAATAAAGAGGTATATGAAGTGAAGGAGGAGATGGCACCAAAATTATTAATCATTTTTCAGACGGATTGATAACCTCTTTTTTGAAGTCGGTTAAAAACAAGCGGAACTGACCAAAAATTATTGTATCATTTTTAGACAAGAAAATGTAATTATAGCCAAAAATACAAAACTTTTAACATCAGTCAGTAGCTCTGGTAGCTTTTATTTAACAAAAACTAGAACGATGATGCCACTGAATGCGCAACTCAACTTTTATTTTATTTAACGCTACTGTGATTAATTTTATCGAGCTCGGTACATAAAAATAGCTCCACTTTTTCTATATCCAGCAAAAACTTATAAATAACTTTTCGATGTGATGTAAAAAACAGCACGCTTCGTCTAACCGGCTTTCTTCTGGTGGTGGAGAGTGGTGAGCGCAAGTGGGTTAGCTGCGGCGTGTAATTGAGGATCTCTAACCGCAGATTGCTAGGGTAATAAAGATGGCCGCGTTCGTAAATATACTTTTAGGTAGATTTCTTAACTTATTTGCAATTTAGCTCTAGTTTCAGGTTGGTGACTCACGTGAATCATATGATTTGTTTAAAATCGAGTGTTTTAGTAATACATTAATAAAAAGTAAAACAAATAATAAAATATCGGACACCGTAATGAAATTATAGTACGAGTTATATTTCTGATTACAAAGAGGGTAACTGGTCTAAAACTATAGTTTACTAGCGAAACCCGGCAGAAGTTGTTTTGCCAGTAGCATTAAATTTCCAATAAAAAATTAGTTCCTTTTTTATTTCCTGCAATTATCCCGTATTTCCTGTCTTATCACTCAATTTGGACTAAATGACACATAGGTATAAAATTTCGTTAAAATCCATTAAGTAGTTTTAAAGTTTATCGCGAACATTTATGTATAAAGTTGTCGCTATAAAATATTTATGAATCTTACGCTTAACTTAAAGGTAAACTACACAAGTAAGGTTTCATAAGAAATAAACACATACCTACAATTATCAAACAACATGGATACATGACACACGATAAACAGGTCAACTAAAAATCACGCAAGTTATACAGCATAAACATAAATTGCTCAAGTAATTCAGGAGTAGGCACAAAAAAAAATCCTTGACATCTTCTCGTTCTTCCATAGTTACAGTGAGCGATGAATCGCCCAGCACCAGTGATGCCACTAAGAGACCACGGGTATGTTAAAAAAAACCCGTGAATTCTTCCAGTGCCATTGCCTGTGCATGGTGCGACTTTTTCTTTCTTCTTTAAAAACTCTTCTTTTTTGATTACGCAAGAAACTCTTTTTCTTTCTTCTTTAAAAACACTTTCTTCTCTCTCTTTCTTATTCTAAAGTTTCAAGTACGTTTTCATTTTGAGACTTTCGAATGCTTCTTCAGAATGTTCCGAACATGAAACAATTCTTCTTTCTTCGTATTTTCCTTTCCGTGATATCTTGAAGCCTTACAGTGTCAGGATTAACAATGTTACTTTTTAGTCATACAATGATATGTTGCTTCAAACTGTGGGAATTAAATGTGAAATTATTCATTTTAATAAAGACAAAAAATATCAAGAGAATTAGCATTCAAATTCACTTAGTCGTTCCCAAGAAAAGAAGATACCTACTTTTAATCAATGTATCATGAAATATAAACATTTAAAATTGCTCTTAATCACAAAATACTTAATCCCATCCAAAATGCCTCACAAAGATAAAGATTGCGCTCGAAAAGGACTTTAAGAAATCCATCAAAGTCAATCCAACTTATAAAAGCAATTTGGGTGATACGATCTTCATTAATTAGTACTTCAAGATTTCATTTCGAGCCGACTGCGTAATTATATTTATTTTGACGGTCTTACGTGAATATTAAACGTGGAGCATTAAAAATAAGTTTTATTTGCGATGTATGCATTTATAGGTACATTAGATTTGTTAAATACAGTTTTATTAATATAATGTACTTCAAATGTATTCCTTAGTTACAAGCCTTTGAAGCACAATATTTTATAAGTATTTAATTTTATAATCTCTATCAAAGTGTGACTCGGCCTTAATTGAAATGTAATTTGTAATTAGCTTTTCCCGCGGAAACAACCGTTAATCTCACGTAAATCTTATGTTTAATACTATCGAAGTGAAACCTGTAATAAAATAAAATAGCAATTTATCCATACAATGATAATATGCTTTTCGCATTCACTGCCTTCATATTTTATAATTTTATATAAACTATAATAAGTACCTATTGAATCTTTAAACCTTTCATCTGTACATTATTTCGATCAGTATCAATAGAAATAGCCTCAATATCAAATAACAAGATAATAGAAATAGATGAACTGCATGAAATACAACATATGTGCACAGCATATGCTCATGTGCATGTGCGGTAGTCACCTGCGACCATCAAGATCGGTATCTCGCTCGCGCGGAGCGGTACGCAATTAAAATTAATGAATGGTGCAACGGTGAAATTGCATATGTGCAAGTACGTGTGCTTCCAACAACATAAGTGAGTCGAGTAAATTAAACAACGTACTAACAAGAGGAATGCGGAGGACACAATTATGTCCGAAATGTTATTACAGAGTGATACGAGGTGTGCGAGAGCGGACAGTGGTGTAATATAGGAATTTGAAAAACTTAGATTTCATCTGAAATTTATTTGGCAAGATAGCATGATTGAATTATTACTTGTTTTGAAATGGGAGGAAAAGTGATATAGGTGGTATAAATAATTAGTCTTACCTGGACCAGACAAATATGTCTAATATTTAGGTTTCTTTATAACCATTTATTTTCAGTGATATAGTCGTAAAGTTCCCAAATATGTCTGAAGTCTATGGTATCAATAGACTGGAATTGATTGCTGTGGCATTAAAAAACACCAAATCCCAAAATTACATTTTGAATTCTACCAAACCATACCTGGTCTTGATCGACAAAAGTCTTAATTATACCCTTTATTCGTATATAGTATATATTATCTGTGTCTATTTTGTGCCCAAAAATGAGACAGCAATCATCAGATGATGATCATAATTCTGCGGTATTGTGCCCTAAAAAGGAAAGTGATTAGGCTCAAGGCTTACGGCAGATTGGACGAAGCAAATGACATTCTTAAAATTAGTTCTGCGTAACAACTTAGACTGACCTTAATTGTGATTATTCTAGTTGCAGTAGGGACAGGATCTCTAACTTTGTCATTTGGAATGGATCTAATGGACCTATTTTGGTACTTATTTGTTGGTCTTGGTCTTAACCTATGATATTTGGCTCCCTAATAGTTATTCTGATAAACATAAATTATCCTTAATACATAGGATAAGGAAAACTAGATAGGATGTCTTACATAAATCAAACAGCTATTTACATAATAATTTTGACATAAATACTTATATGGTTCAAACAAAGACTTAACAACAAAGTAGAACACAATTTTGTATCAGCTAGAAAGTATCTCGCTATCATTGCATCAATCTTGAATTAAATAAAGTAGTAAAATCTCCAGCAGTCTGCAACTATCGTCCAATCCATCTTACTACCCTGTAATTGGGCCTCGTTCAATTCTCTATTTATTTATTATAACACTTCGATTTCCGCTGACAACGAAGAAGCGAATGATGATACGGATTAAAATAATTATAAATAGTTAAGGCATTCAGATAACAAGTTAATAGTTTTAATTAATGCAACAGTGCGCTATAAGCGAAATACGATGTATGACTAAAGCGTTCATTATAGAAATTCTTCTCAATAAATACTAATTATCAATTAAAATAAGTATCTAGCGAGTGATTTAGTGCGGATTCCCAGGGAAACCGATTCGCAATTCCCATTAGATTAGCTCCGGAGTAAACTCGATAGATTTCGCAAGCGCAAGTCATGCTGAACGTGACCATAAGGCCCGTTTCGAACGGGACTATCCCGTTTCAACTCTGAATCCTGGTGTCCAGAATTAGAGATGATAAAATATTCCAGTTTTGTGAAAACTGGCCGCACTAACAGCACAATAACAGTATTTTATGTTATTGCAACAATCACATTAAATGGTATAATTTCATTTTAAAATGATCATTATAAGGGCCAAAAGGAGAAAAAACAAATTATGCAATTTTAGATACAATGTCGAAAGCAAATTAAAAAGAAAAAGTTCATGTCCTGTTTTGTATAAAAATAATTGGTCATATTACTCATGCTGAGATTTAATGCTCTGGTTACGAGAGGAGATTCACGAAGCAAGTTGCGAGTCTATAACTCAAAACCGTCCCAGTTTACGTTACAACACCAAGCTAAGGCTAGTTTTAAGTTGTAAAAACGCAAACCGTTCACAAATATTTTCCTGGACTAGCTGACTAGACTAGTGGGAAAAGAAATTGTAAGTCAATTGAACGGCAATAGCTAAGTGCGAATTTGCATTGTCCGGAGCGAGTTGTCTCTGATCGTTATAAATAGAGGCTCCGCGGTCATAAATAAATGTTTCAGATAGCTTATCGTTAAGCGAACGGTGATAAATCTCGGAAGTATCTGATAAGGTTTATTTATTTACCCATACAGGCCATCATTCATAATTTAACACACGCTGTAATTGACCAGCTAGTGGTGTTTTGTTAGCATTAAGACCTTAAAAGCCGTTTAGACAAAGAAAAGGATCTGTTGAGAGATGCCATTGGAGAGGATGGAGTAATAAATCGTAAGGACTGTAGGCTTTAACTGTTGAAGGCGTGATATAGGATTTCAACGAGATAGGCGCGTGTATCTCATAACAAATTTAACTGATCGCGACAGCTGTTGTCAGTGTAAAATATTCTCGGCGTTGTTACCCCGTTTCTTGATACGTCTTCTAAATTATGTGCGGAGTTGAGAGATAAAATGGGGAAATTGTGCGCGTGCGCCGCGGGTGGGTACATACGACCCGACCCGTTAGCTGTGTACCAAATTAGATTTATCGCGCATTCAACTACGCATTTCCTAATTCAAATTCTGAATTTCTAGCTGCAATGTCAGATTTAAAATTGATTTGCTTGCGCCTATAATTGAGCACGGAAAGTACTATTTATGTGTGTGTAACGAGAGTTACGATACAAATTATTTGTGGAGTTTAGGATTTTACTATAAAAACATCACATATTCATCGAAATACTGGAGTTAAGTATATTTAAATACAAACATTACGTACGTTGTTCATCCATGATAATTTCCGAAACTGCATATCCGATTTGAATTTCGTTTTGCTTATGTAACTTGGCCTAATTTGAGATACAGGATGCTTTTGAAAACGACAAGTGACGCTGCAGATGATTTTTTTAAAGGCAAGTCGACTGACTTAGCCACTACTTATTACGTAATTAAAATGAATGTTAATTATTATATCAAATTATAATTATTACGTATTATTTTGACGGAAGTAGAACTTATCTTTGTACGATGTCTCAATTTTATTTGTCTTATGTCTGATTACTATTGGAGTAGAATTTAATTCAGCAACGAGTAACAAATGGGTCGAAATGTTTTATTACGTGAAAGTTGATATACTATCCGTTTGCGTTAAAGTAAAACTTGTAAATAAATATGGCCACAAAAATTACGTTAACATTACAAACTTCAATGATTTTTAATCAATAAACATTTAATTTTATGAGCTTTCGATGTCAAGCGAAAATCTTGGTGTATAAGTTACTCAAGATATTCTTGAGTGTGAGAGAGTGTATCCTAAATAAATATATTCCTTGATCTTTGTTATTATTCTCTTTAAAAGGAGAGACTCGAATCTTGCGTACGATTATAATCTAATCCGATGAAAAGTGATGCGACATAAGATAGTCTAGCTTCCTCTCCTTGCTTTGCATTTTCAGATCATCTACTCGCAATGTTTTATGCATGACTTTCTTTAACTGTATTTTGAAATTATTGCAGATGATGATCAACCTTTGAAAGTATTATGGTTTGTTTAGATTTAACTTCTTGAAACTCTGAACAAAAAGATAAACAACACATTCTTTATTTATAAACAGTTGGATTAATTCTTTCAGTGCGAATTCTTCGCCTTTTACGATTCGTTATAATTTATGTACTTCCGAAATTCCGTCCAAACAGGTATGTTAAAATAGGGGATGATCAAATTATGTATTTGAAGTCAGTATTTTCGTTTTTAAAGAAGGTCAGTAGATTACCAGGTGGTAACAGGTGGTGGTGGTAGTGGTAGCAGTTATTTATAAGCAATTTGTATATATCGGAAAGCTGTGGTTACCAATTAACACTTATCCATGAGAACACCGTCTCTGACTATCATATACATCTGTTGTAAACCTTAAGCAGGACTTCAATCTTATCCACGATTGCTGGTACTATCAGCGGCAGTTACTGCTTTCCATGAGCTAGACAGCATACTCATTTGCCAGAACAAAACTGAAAAAACTCATATAACATAAACAATGACACTGCCACTACCGTACATGACAGAACATGCAACTCTACACCCCTTATACATATCACTACAAATTGGTCGTATCTAAACTTCCATCATTCGTTATCGTACACAGATATCACCAGATGCTTACAAAGTGACCAGCACCCTGTACTTAGTCACATAATTATCGTTATCTCGACTTCCGTTAGGCGTCCCGTTTGCAACACCTTCGTGACTGGCCCAACACCGGAGGCTTAGCTTTCATGTAAGCCTGGTAGTTGATAGTCTGTCCATTGAGCCGCCGCGGGGCGCTACCGGTCTGTGACGTAAGGCTTAATGATAGCTCTAATCAAGTAAGCCTGATGTATATCTTGATAAATGTTATTATCCTTACCATTTTTTCTCTGTGTAAATTATATTTTGTATTTTTTCTTTTTTTAATCTATTACATATAATAAAACAGTAAAATAAATCTGTTTGTTCGGGCTAATCTCCGAAACTACTGGACGGATTCGAATGAAACTTTTTTTGGTGTATAAATACCAAGCCTGGTCAACATTTAGAACACTTTTAACTGCGGGAAAAACGTTCATTCCTACGGGAAATTCAGTAATATTTTGTATGGCAGAACAACGTTTGCCGGGTCAGCTAGTAACATAATATAAGCGTGAAATTTGATGTTATATTAGGCACACGTGTTCATTATAAATTAATCGGTCAAGGATTTCATCCTTAACAATTACTTTTTGGACTGAGTTTTAACAAATATGGATGGAGGTCATTAAAAAGTTTATTTAGATGTGCGTATTAACTTTTTAACTTGATCTCACTCTTAATTATGCCTCATTACTCCTTAATGTCTTCAGTGATGCTTTAGGAAGAAAAGATAGTTTCCTCACGTTGAAAAATATTATTTATTTGTATGCATCACTAAATATAGATTTCTTTTAAATATCATTTACATACCTACTTACCTACTTGTAATAAATGCATGCAAAAATATTATGAAGCCTACGCATTTCGGTTGGATCAAGAATCACAATTATGTCGAACAATATACCAGGCGGTCAGCAAAGATGGATAGTGTTCGATTGCTTCAACGAAAGTCACAGTACACAGTAGTTTGTTCCCCGTCCGCAGCTCAGCGGGGGCGCTACTGGTCTACGGCTAATGGCGCAACTGTCATTGAGAAATGTAACTATTAGTGTCCGATAAGTGAGAATGATTTATGGTGGGAATTTTGACGACAACGCGGGATACGTCGTTAATTTAGTCATGGATATACCTTATGCATACTAATTTGGTCAGATCGACGTAATATTTGAAGTGAACTAGTTTTTCGTAATGCCACTAGCGAACCACAATTTCGAGTTTACGCACTTTTGAGACCATTATGGTGAGCTCGTTACATAGATTTCCTAACTATGCAGATTAGATTATCTGTAGACAAATCTAGTTTAGGAACCAAAAGTCATAAGACATAAAACTAATCTAACAAGATATTCTACATTTAACAGAAAGTAACATTTCATTTCATTTCATTGAGATCACAAAATAATATAATATGTAAATTATAAAAAATGTAACTTTTCATATTATCAGTTATTATTTAAAAATTATATTAATCGGTAACTAATATGAAATACAATAATATGAAAAGTTACATTTCTTTATAATTTACACATTATATTATTTTGTGATCTTATTTATAAATATGATTATTATTTTTGACTACTACGACTTTGAAATTAAAATTGGAAGACATAATTTTAGACAAAAATCTAAAATGTTAGTTTTTTTTTAATATATAAAATGGGCAGCACATTTAGCACTTCTAAACACTAAATATAGCCTGACAATTTAGACGTAATATTTATAACATTAAAACCATAAAAGGTAATTGATTTCTGTAAATATCACGCATTACATTTCAGAAAACATCGCCACGAAATTTAATATCAACTTTAATGAATGGTAAAACGTCAATAATTCATATCCCCGATGAAATACTCCAGCCGCATATTATCCCGACAAAGGTACAAAACACGAATGGAAACGATTGAAAATTCAAATTCAAAACATGACACGGTTGTTTTATGACGCGGAACCGACACCGCATAAAGTTGTCGTATGACGAGTATTCTAATAGGATTTACACGCAGCGCCGCAGGCTTCCGGACTACGCGCCGTTGTTTATGGTAACTACTTAAAAAAGTCCTATGCTCGTCTATATTTATTTTATGCGAATATTTGCAGATATCTCCATAAATTGTCGACCTATTTTGTATTTTTTTAATTGAAATGTATTCGGGATACATACATATAGGATAGGAGGATAAATATCAAGTATTGTTTGTTACAAAAATAAACAGTATTTGGTGACAAATTTAGTCATCATAAATTGGTTATGTCGGTGTCAGATGTCACCTCAATCCTGCACACACACCCTTACCCCGTACTATTCTGCAAAATTATCAAAAAATGTCGTATGATGGTTTACTGGACTCAACGAAACATCGTTTAGAGAAACTTGTTTTATTTTAAACAAACTAGATAGGTAAATCTAGATAGGTCTAGATAGGTAATAACGACGGTATTCTTCTTGTTGTATTTCTATTAGACAATCACTACAGGATTTTTGGAATTAAATAAAATCTCGCTTAATGATTCGCCATCAGTGATTTGCTTATTTTTTATAAACTTTAATACCTAACATATATTTTCAAAGAAATTTTAAATATGTGACTTCACTGCATGGATCATGTCATGCTTATTTCCGCTCCATGTATCAGAAATTAAATGTTGCTTGCCGTAGTGACGACACCTAACATCGTGAGAAAACCTTCATAAGTGCACGATTTATAATGTACTCAAGCATATAATTGCACTGGAACTACTTAGGAAAGTTTCTCATTCGGAATAGAAGACCTATAACAAGATTTGGTTTTACCAAAACACTTCATTTAGACTCAAGTTTAACAAGATTTCTTTGATTGTTCAATTCACACTACATAGCTACTATATAATAACATATTTACCTAACATGACATATGAAAGTGATGAAAAGTACCAATTTCATTGTTTACCCTAAAGTTCGTAACATCTGAGCTAACCTTTGCTACTAACTTCGTACGGCAAAACTAATATAATATAATGACAGTCGCTACAAAACCGAACATTCTATTCCACATCCGCCGGTTCGTTATACGAAAGGGGATTCTAAATAACGTCGAATTAATATTAATGAATAGATTTTGATACGGTATTGAAATTTATTCTATCACAGAGCGAGTCGCTTTCCCAACATTCCGCGAATCGTATAGAAAGATTAGACTATTTTAGCCACGAGCGTGACTTTAAAGGCAATTGTGTCCGCGTGCCGTGGGACACTCAACTAACTTGCCCCAACATTAATGCATTAAAATCAGGTATTTGTGGCTATTTATGCGGATATTTTGAGAGTCTCCGGACTTTCGCGAAGGGAACATGTATGCCGTAATTGGCTGCTAGGACTCTATCTAGGTACCAATTCAATTCAATGATGGAATGACTAGTCCTCTCCGGCATCTATACGAGCCATTCTTCAATCAGCCTGGCATATTAATCGAGATATTTCTAAGGTTTATTTATTAATTTATAGGTTCGTGTAGGACGAGCAATAACAATAAAACTGTGGAGACGTTTACTAGAGTTTACTTACGCCTCATAATTTATTTTTACAAATGTTAATAATTAAAATAATTAACACATTTATAAATAGAGAATAGTTTTGCTTTGAAAACACTAAGATTTTCTACGGATAAAATTAAATCATGTTTCTTTTTTCGTTTAGTATACTCGTTCATAGATGCCTACCTTATATTAACTGATGTCATTTTAAATTCAAATCCTCATTAATACATATTAATTTCTATCAACATAATCAATCATGAGGAAAATTTAGCAAGAAATAAATTGAAAAGCAAATTAGCATAACAACATCGATAAATTGATCGATATATCTTTTAACATAACTGTTTTTAAAGAGTGAGTAAAGTAACGCAATTATATTAAAATCTTTCCACTTTTTCGATATTACCACTCGATATTCTAACGATACAGCAAAAAACCCTTTATTTAGATATTCCTAAACTTGCAAGACGTAGGTACGACCAACGATTTTAATATTTTTGACAAGTTGTAATTAATAATTGAAACCATAAAACTGAATTAAGAAAGAAAGAAATTTGACTTTTCTCTGTAGGTTAATCGTTATCACATATTCAGAAATAAAAGTTGACAGTCGCATAAATAAAAATATAATTAATGGTGTTAACGACAACATTATCCCACACGTCGTAAATGTATAGCTTGGAGACATTTAATAAAAATTATCAATCAGCATTAACTTGGAGATATGTTAAACTTGAATTGCAAATAAGTTGTTACTTGTAAGCTTAAACCGCTAATATAAACGTACTTTACGATTAAAGAAAAAATATTTACATGTTTATTCGACAGGTTGGTGGTATCTTATTTTTTGTTTGCTGTGTGTTTTAAATTCCTCTAAGTATGAATATTATTATTATCATTCATTGTATCTTGGACAATAGGACTTCTATTTTCCTAATAGTATGTATGAATATTATTTTGAAGTTAATAGATTTACTCTAGGGAGAACATGGTATCTTCTGCCACCAAATATAATCAAATTTGTGGCGTAAATTATTTCTTGTATTTTAATGGAAATACATTGTCGATCATACTTAAACCCGAACATTAGCTTTCAAGGGCAATATCCATCACATATTTCGAATTCGCTTTAATTGTTACAAGCGGGTCTTTACCAATTATATTGTT
>DWNR01002340.1:0-13229 GCA_018250455.1 Polygonus leo
ATCCCCAGCCAACATTTTTTTGAATATATTCCATGTACAGACTTTCGACCCTCTTTAGCTTTATTATATGTATAGATTTTGTATAACAGTATATTTATAGCACAATGAATAAAATAGCAAAGTTATAGTGATCGATTACCTGCAGCTAAACAGTAAGCGTTTTTGCTTTCAAAATTACGTAAAGTTCCAAGGTCTAGTTGATGGTTACGATATAGGTACTGTCCTTCTGTACATGACAGCATATCTACGACCTCTATTTTACCGAGAACCTATTCAGGCGAATATACCCATTGTTATGCTGTCAATACTGTTGAGGACAGTATAGTGGCTTTATTAGTCTGCCCTGTAACACCAAGTATATTGCGTTATGCTGTTTAAATAATATGGTTTGCAATATTTATTGTATATCTATTTTTTGTTTCGTTAATTTAAACATGACGTGATAGAACTGATCATAAGTCGATAGCGAAGCAACTGTTTTACATAGATTGCAATTAGTAATCATAGCAAGCTGATAAATCTGTTGTATGTGTTGTATACGATGATGCTAATATAACGAAGTAGTTATAACAAGTTATAAGATTTATTTATATATATATATATATATATATATATATAAATAAATCATAATTCATCACATCATCACAATATATAAAGCCATAATTCGTCATCTGTATCCGTTTGTTTCTTAATATAAATAGCGACATAATAATGTCATGTTACATGTGTAGGGTTTGAAATGTGTCCCCCGCACATGAGGGTGGTGTGGGTGACTCATGCATGATGCAAAACAATGCAATCAATTAACTAGCCAATTGTTGCGCCAAATTTGTCATCGCCAGCGCTTCGATTATATTAATCCCCAGACTTCACTAGCAAAGGACAGACGGGCTAATATTAAACCCTTTATATAATTAAAACGTGACTCAATGACTACATATTCGTTCGTGTTGTACAGGTGTATGCCTATTTCATACACCTGTACAACATGAACGAGTGTATCTAAATGTTACTAGATTTTTCCTGATAAATTTAATTGTATCTTAATTTCCCCTAGCTTGTGTTTTCTATTCATTTGGCTGTTTATATGATGTTTGAATTAAGTAAAAAATACGATAAATATAAGTGACTTTGTAACTTGTAGCAGTGTTAATATGGCTGTTGTAATTTAATTAGGTCACATTAAGGCAGAGAAATTAACACGAGATCTTGCAATTTATTTTTCAAGGGTAGTAGGAATCATAAACTGATGGTTCATGCTACATTTTAAACTACAATTCTATCATATATGTTGGTTCCCAAATATTTCAAGGCTACCTTTATTTAGATAATATACAAATTACAATAGTACCGTACAACTAATGTGAAGACGAATTTACGTGTGATATACTTCGTCACATTAACACATATGATGCAATACAATAGTAACCGTGGAGTATTGCCAATAGGTTTAGTACACTTGGTTGTTTTTTTACTCCACTACGCAGGAGCGTAAAGGGAATGGTTGTGTTAATATTATGTAAGTTCTAACTTTACTACTCAATTGTAGCAGCAACTAGCAATTAGCTGACAACTTCAGCTAGGATTTCTATCCTATTAGATGTTGGTTATAGAAGTCTTTACTGTGAATTCGTTATATTAACACATATGATGCAATACTATAGTAACCGAGGAATATTGCCAATAGGTTTGGTACAGTGCCGCGGCAGTCTAGCTCCGTCGGCCGCTTGGCCGCGCTCCCAGTGGCCCGGTGTTGGTGCGTTTACCCTGCTACTGAAATGTTCGCTCCGATTTCGTAATGTTTTCGCGTTTGTATAAGCGGAGGACGATTTTTTTAACAAACTCTCTGAAGTCAAAGTAAATGTTTATATTATTAGCAATTTATGGTTGTTCCAATTTATTTTTCAAGTGTGGTAACAGCGGCCGACTTCATTATTATTTGGTTGTATACTTTTCTGAAGTGTTAGCATTAATATAAAAATTAAATATGATTATTTTCGACTAATATGCTACACGTAAATTTACTTAATTCGTCTCATTAACACATAATGTAATACGACAGTAAAGGCTGAAATGTTTGCTCCGATTTCACAATAATTTCGCTTATTTCACGTTTGTTTAAGTATAGGTTATTTACGAGGTTGCGCGAAGGGCAAAAGGGATCTGTTTTCAGCAATCTATATATTATGTTCCATATTACTTTTCAAATATAGTAACTAGTAATTGAATGTAAAAATAGAAAGAAAAGACTGCAACAGAAACATTTGTCCCGAATCCACAATGGTCTTGCGTTTGCATAAGAGGTTGTTTTTTTTACCACACTGCGCTAGTACATTATGTGTTTTTGTATGTCTGTATCGATATAATGCTTTACTGTTTCTGTTTAAAATTACACCTTGAATTTAGAGTGAATTTTGCGAAAATCGATTGGAATTTGAAAGGGTATTAGAAAACTATATTAGTTATCAGCGCACGAACTGACTTTGAGTTTCTCGGGTGTGGGAACGCGGTATTAGTTATCAACATATGATACAGATGCCAATTACCGGCAATGTCACTTATCGGGTGGACTTCATACTTCAGTCTTCATCGGGTATGTGTGGTTCTTTTCAATCTTCCACGTGATATTTATTTTACATCCAAATTATTTTGGGCTTAGTTAAAAAAGAGACAAAATCTATGAAAAATAGTTCAATAATATACACAAGTGAACCTAATTTTTTTATCGTAGGTATAAAGGTAGAAAACGAGCATGCTGATGGTAAGTGTAACCACTTACCATCTGGTGGACTGCATGCTCGCCCATGGACATCAGTAATCATCCCCAAGTACGATTAAATCATACCTAATTTTGATCACAGATGTGTTGCTACCCCTGAGGTCTAAGATGTTCGCCTCGTGTATAAGTATAGCCGGTAACCCCGCCTATCCAAACCGAAACACAACCTGAATTAAAGGTACAACACATGTAGTACAAAAGATACAATCACTCTTCAGTAACTATGTGCCATTCTATTTAAGCTTGGAGTGCGGTGGCACTCAGGACGATTTACAGCAGTTGTCTGTTGCCCT
This sequence comes from Polygonus leo, assembly GCA_018250455.1. Taxonomy (NCBI): domain Eukaryota; kingdom Metazoa; phylum Arthropoda; class Insecta; order Lepidoptera; family Hesperiidae; genus Polygonus; species Polygonus leo. The sequence continues at coordinate 3,073 of DWNR01002340.1, forward strand.
AGATTTTATCTGATTTTTATCGCTCGCACAGAACTGCTAGGCACTTTCCCTAGTTTTCATTTTGTTATGAAATGGATAATAAAGTGCTAATGGACCAGTCAGAAGATTATAAAACAGTTATGTTTTATTTAATTATCATTGCCATAAAAGTCATACCCAAAGCCACATACCCAAAACAGACTGTGTTGTAATTTTATTTGAGGATACTATTTCTCTGATTAACTCAAGTGGTATATAAATATAATTTTGTGCATTTTACTCAAGAAGATGCTGCAGCGATTGAAGCAGTGAGCATATAGGATGCAGTCTCGCGAGGCGTAGCTACTGCCACCCATAGATTCAGAAAACCATCTACACCGCTTTCTAGTCTATTACATATTCCAAACTAAAATAGTAAAAACAAAACAAATTTGCAAGTGACGATCCTGTGACGTTTAGTAGAATTAATATTTTCCGCCTTTATATTTTGGCGCTCGGGCGTCAAAAGGTTGTATTATGGTTGTCGACCATCATTTACCTTTTTTTACGTCGCTGACGTGAATCAAGTGACATATTGGACAAGTATATATGACGGCGCGACCGTGGCTTTATCCAAGCGACTGCTCGGTTCATCCATTAGCGCTCAGCCACGAAAGCTTCTGGAAATCGAGAAGGAAAAATATGTGGGGATTATTGTGGAGCTGTTACCTTTTAAAAGGCGCAATGAGCGGGTACGACTATAGGCTAAAGACATTTCCCATGCAATGATGCATGATCCGCTAATAGCTGATGGTAGTTGAGATTGCAAGTCACACATATTCAACAGGCGACCATCTCAATTCTCAGGATTAGCCAATATATCTTATTATCCAAAATTATTTATGACGTTACTATATGTTTTCGCCCGTATATTTTGAGGACTGTAGACGTTCGGCTGTCCAAAGGATTGTGTGATGATCATCGACCTTTATTTACCTTTTTTTTTTTCGCCGACTTGATTCGAGTGACGTATTTGACAAGTATATATGACGGCTAGTCCGTGGCTTTATCCAGCATACGGCGTCTCTTCCTTCACATCTTAGACCTGACTCTCTTGGCACCTACATCTAAATTATCAACAATTCTTCGCTATTCCGTGTATTGTGAAGTCGTGGCCGGGCTCCGACGCTGCCGCTTCGCCTGCAGCCGGAAGTGGGACGTGGTGCAAGATTTATTGCGACCCGCCCGAGTGCACTGGCGACTGCCGCTCTGGTACTATGTAGTAGCTGGAGCGCATTCGTTGTTTTGAGATTCCTCTGATGTGGTTATCGTATATACAAGGTTGTTTAAATTATAGTCTAAGGTTCAGATCGGAGCGGAAATGTTAGATGGATCTTTGGAATATATTTTCGACGGTCAAAAATAAATACAAAATGTCTTTAATTACTTAAACTAACATGTTACTTATTACCGAATGTGGGTAGCACTATGTATAAAAAAGTAGGTACCTATTATTTAACCTTATCAAAACCTAAAAATGGTTCTAGGAAAGTCATTGCGTGTGCTAAGCGCATTATACACATTTTCGGCAAGGCCGAGTTATTTTGGATTTGCGTAATTTACTACGTAAGATCTTAGATTTGGGCTTCTTGAGTTAGTAGAAATTTGATAACGTTCCTGGAAACCTATTTGACGTCATGTACCTACATAGGTACATTTTAATTAGAAAATTATCTGCTAATCTTGTGTAAAATCGTTTCTTTTTATTGATTAAATGTAGATAAATAAGACAGTCCAACAATCAGATAGTTGTTTTATTTGCGTGATTTCTCAGTTATCTTTTTATATTTGAAGTATTGTGCCTAAACAGTTTTTAAAATTACCATTTTATACTAAAATCTGTTTATTTTTATATTCAAAGTACTCATGTAACAGTGCATTTTACAAAACAGTATTATTTTAAAAGTTTTTATAATAAGCAACGTAACCTAATAAACGTACCATGAGCGCAAAACTAACACAATTTTCCACTGCATTTTAATCTCTACAAGCTTTCTACAGCACGCTTGAACCAATTTCGAAGCTATACGCCAGGTGCACTTCACCTGTACACTGTATAGCTAGCGAGCCCGCACTGGGTCAGGTGCCTGGCTCCTTTGACGCCGCGTCTAAACACGACGCTGTTGGTACTGGTACCACTCTGGTACAAGGTATTGGATCTAGCGATATATTAACTAAAACGCTTGTTTAGAACAAAATAACTATCTTATGATTTTAATCTTCTGTACCTACTTCTTTAAAAAATATAAATGGTTACTCGAGATATTTAAATAATAAGTACGTACGTGTCATCTAAAGTATCCATTAAGTCTTCACATTTGAAAGCCTTTATATTTCCAAAGTATTTTTTAATAAACGATGTACTACCTGTAACTAAGATACACAATTTTCTATTGTATCTTAATCTCTAGAAGCGCGCTTGAACCAATTTTGAGGCTATACACCAGGTGTTCTTTACCTACAGTACACTGTATAACTAGCGAGCCCGTAATGGGTCAGGTACCAGGCTCCTTTGACGCCGCGTCTCTAAATAGGACGGCTGTAGCCATACCACTCTGGAACAAGGTATGGGATCTAGCGATAAAGTTGTTGATCACTAGGTCCTTATGATTTAGTGTGGCGCTAAGATATCGTATCGTATCCATTTCTTTAGACATATATTTGAGATAATGCTGGGTAATAAAACGTATTATAATAAATTATTACTTAAATTACTTATCATGTTATAAATAACGTTCACGAAATATAAATAACGTATTTTCACGTTCTAAAACATTTATGAAAATGTGCAATTTGAGGAAAATTGTGTAATCGTGTAATAAGTGATCACATCACGAATGAGTGGTCTAAAGTAAAACTGTTCCATCTCCATTTCAAATATAATAGCTTATTGATTATAGGGTAGAGCTTATACTCAAAAATTGATCACAAAAATTCTATGATTCTTAGTGTCTCCTTAACAGTTAGCAAGTTGATATACAGTATCTATTAATATCCTACTATAATTGCGTTTTTATCGTTCAAAGCTTAGTAGCATTTTAAATCAATACAACCTGAATGAACGTGTGAAACATAAATTAGTGAAAGAAAAGCAAACCTCCTACGCTAAACACAAATTATGTTGAGACGCTGAACTAGTTTACTGGATTAAAGGAAAAAAATAGTTCAAATATACTTCACTGCGAAGCGAAGAATTATGCGAAACTTGTGTTTCTTTTTAGCGATTATTGCACAGAAAAACCTACATACTTATGGAATAAACAAAATCGTATTAAATCACTTTTCTTTCTACCGTAACCATGCATAACATAGTCGGTTTACCGGCTATGAGCAGTTTCATGAATAAACCTTATCAAATAAAAACTTTTAGAAATATGTGTTTTGCAAACGATGCATAACCATATAAAGTGAGAAAATTGCAATATTTTTAATGACTATCTATTTCAGGGAATGTAGAATCTATCTTTTGCAAGAAGAAGGTCTGTTCGTAAGTTTGTGGAACATCCAGTTTTAATGCTATACATTGTGTATTAGTACACTACAATGGTACATTGTACATAGTTACAGTTCAGTAGGTCCTTTGTGAGTTGCGGCTTACCCAGAGTGAGTTGCGGCTTAGTGTGCTTCATTGTTTCTCAACCTTTTCAATGTCCCGACCTAATGAGCCTAGAAATTAACCAAAAATTGAAGTAAAACTTCTACCAACCCTCTCACTATATAGTGTTTTACTATAATCTACTTATTTTGATGTACATGATGATGTTAAACGTTTAAACTTTAGACGAATGGAAAAGCAGGTCCAATTTTATTGTAGTAATAGGATCACAGGTGTCTTTATACAATATATATATTTATAAAATCTCGTGTCAAGATATAGTTTCGGGATAAACTCCGAACCTACTGATTTTAATGTATTTTTGTATGTATGTGTATCTTGGTCGAACTTGAGAGATATCAGTGTTTAAATCTCGATTCAGATCTCAATTTTTCATTTGGAAATTTAACGATACTGTAGCAAAAAATAAATCATTAAATATCTATTAACTTTTTAATGTGTTATCTTGTACTTAGTAATATTTAGATAAAATTCATTTCTTTGATCAAAGAATATATGGTATAGATACAAGTATTATTTGTTAAGCAGATTACCACCCCCTTTAATAACCAACACGACTCCCAAAGCTACGACCCCCAGGTTGAGAACCGATGTACTCGTAGGTGCACGCGGAAATGTTTTGATACAATGTTGCGTCTGATAAAACGGTTACATGTAAATTTAATAGGAACATTCACGGAAAATATAGTAGGCAGTTTGTAGCTAACGGTGTACTGAAACCTGTACTGCTGTTGTTAAACATTTGTCCGATAAACTTTGAACTATTATGTTTTGATCGGATCGTTTCGGATTAAACTATAAATACGTTCTTATAGTTTGGTGTTGTCTGTTTTTAACAGTTTGTATGCAATTTTTGGGATGATTTGGAGTCTCGAAATTTTACCAATGATTATTGCAAATGATAACTCACATATAAATTATAAAAAAATGATAATGTGTAGTAATAAAAGATTTTTGTAGAAGAGTAATTTTACTTATCTAATGCTTTTTTTTAATAAATCCTCTGATCACATATCGCGGGCACTGGCAATAGATATACTTGAATTTAGTTTGCTCCCTATTTGCGTTATTTCAAAATATTTTAAACTCAAAATTTAATCTACAAATGATTTAAATTAGTAGTGTTGTTAGTGTAGTAGTTAACGGTGTTCTGAAACCTGTACGGCTGTTGTTTAAAATTTGTTCAATAAACTTTGATAAACTATACAAAAGATTTTATGAATTGGTATCATTGACTGGTTTTTTCTGTTTTCTAATCCTTTTTACACAATTTCCTCATTGAACGACTTGAAATTCTGACATTGCAAGAATATTACGGAAAATTATTTTAAAATATATTGAAAAAGTAGTAATTAGATCGGAAAGTAGTATAGTTTTAAGATTGGCTTGTTATTAATAAATCAAGTTTGATGAGTGATTTATATTTTTTTTTTTTTTAGCTTTATGTCTTCTCGAAATTATTAACATTAACATACAATTAAATAAACTTTTGAAAGATCGATCTTCCTGGATTTTTTTTAAATTATTACATACCAAATTAATACTTCAAATCGAAATATTTCCCCAGATCGCCACGCCGTAAATTGCAACTAAGAGCTCATAACGGTAACTAACCTAAAAACAGTACATTAAAACATATCTAGGTTGCACTAGAACCGGGTTGCAGACGCGCTGCAGAGACAATACGAGACTCTCGGCAGTTGAACAACGCACTCCAGAAAACATTATGTGAGAGACAGACGTTGTTCTGCCGGTAACTTTTTTTTATTGTAGTAAAGTAGCAAACGAGCATGCTATCCACCTGATGGTAAGTGGTCATTGCCGCCCATGGACATTAGTAATCATCCCAAGCCCAAATAAAACATACCTAAGTTTGATCACAGATGCGTTGCTACCCCTGAGGACTAAGATGTTCGGCAATCACGCTTCTCCAAACCGAAACACAAGAATTGCTTCACGGAGGATTATGAGGGTGGCGGTGGTACCTTCCCGGTCGAACTAAACAAGTTCTACCACCGGGCAAAATTTCCAAAAAAAATATTTAGATACGTACAAAATTTCATAAAAATCGCACCAAAAAATTCGGAGTTTATCCCGAACATATCATGTCTCGAGATTTTTATGAATAAAGAGGTCAAGTGGATAGGATAGTTGGTAGTACCTACAAACGCAACTGCGAAATGATCCTCAGTCACACGATACGCGACTCCGCTGTAAACTCCAGCGTTATATAAGGACAACAGACATGATATGAGTAACCCTGATTGAGTGATCCAGTTTCAGTGTGCTATCATTGTATAGAGAATTATCACGTGATGCGGTGTGCGACTCCAATTGAACGTTGTGTAAGACGAGCTTGTGGCTGGAACACAGTTTATAGAAACAGAGAGATGAACTTTTTACCTTGATACTATATTTCTTTATCATCACAACCAGTACGACCAACAACATACAGTTACAACGTAATGGTAAGTGGTGACTACCACTCATGGACATTAGAAATCAGACTTAAATAACGGTGAAAATTTAGGGTTGTATGTATTTCTCAATGCTGATTCATTAAAAAATAAAAAAATGTCCCAAAAATAAAAAATAAATGTTAGGGGGGGGGGGGGGGCCAACCTTTATCACTTAGGGGTATGAAAAAAATAGATTGTAGCCGATTCTCAGACCTGAATATGCATATAAAATTTCATAAAATTCGGTCAAGCCGGTTCGGAGGAGTATGGTAACTAACATTGTGACACGAGAATTTTGTACTCGTGTATACGAAAGATATTAACAGTCAAATCATTCACATATTTACTGAGATCTTTTATAGTCTTCGACTGAGGCTTGCAATTTTGCATAATATTTTAAATACCGATATACACAGTAAAAATGTAAAAAACTTTACTATAATTTGTAACTATCGCGCGCAATGTTTTTCAACGCGCCTACTTTTTAACACATACTAATTGTAATGATGATACGTCTCGTTTCTATTATCTGTGTATTAGATAATCTATATGTACATTTAATGGATGTATTATAAGCAACTCTATTTACACATATTAAGGATTTGTTTATTTTTGTTGCAGGTAATACACGGAATCTTTGAAGCTGCTACGGATAGTGCGTAAGTCTAACAAGTTAAATAAGGTTAATCGGCCAATAAACACTTCACGCTTATTGCAAATATAAGGTTGTTTCATAGTAGTTCGGGTCAGTTTTTGTCTTGTAACACCAATGTAGGGCTTTTCTGGTCAGACCTGGGTAGCGCTCTTCGATGCAATAAAATTTAGGGCCCATTTCAATTCAGAAAAGATGGTGGTCATTATTAGTATGCAAGTAAAAATGAGTGAGATTTGAAGATATTTTTTATGTAAAAGAAAACGTTCAATTCTTTGAGGTTGGGGCTTCTACGCCCTTATGGTATAGGTAAAAACAAATAAGATATTTTCATTTCTGTCCATGTTATTCCTCATAACTTCTATCTTATCCACTATACCGGAGCATATAACACGATCGACTTCAGCGAATCAACTGACGCGTGCGTGCAAAAAAACGCTCTGAAGTCGTTCACACGGCCCTTACGTTATATTTATAACCGACCTACAATCAAACGATGGTAGTTGCTGATAGAGATACTCGACGGAACGAATATCGTTCACTTTGAAGTGATCAAAGTGTGTAGCACGCACTAACTACGCCTATAATTAGACGGTAAATTAGAGAGTACGTGTCCATTACTTTAGGTTTCAATATATGATAATGTTCATAAGGCGCTTATTTTCGAGTTAGCTCGCACGACTTGACCTGCGTGCACTTATGTGCATAGATATGTCGGTATAAATTGCCTTAGTGTCGGTAGAATTCTATTATATACATCTACATTAATAAATGTATTAAAGTCCCGTGAAAAATGAGTGCAACTGATTTCGTGTTTCAGTAATTTAGATAGAACAGATAAACAAGCAGATAGATAAACAGACGCGCTTACATGTAGGCGAATATACAGACGAAAACGTTTGTATGTTTCAACATGTGAACAAGAATCTGGGAACAATTGATTTAATAATCGGTCGTACAGAAAGACACGTATGTCTTTATGTCTGTTTGTATGTCTGCATCCTAGTTACCAACGCATAAGATAATCTAACTCACGTTTGACGTTCGCGTTATTCAGAGCAACGAACGAACCTACATACGACTTCGTGCTGTATTGTATATACGTTTATATTTTCGGCCGAGGGTCGATGACATCGCTCGCCTTTTTGTTACTCTCGTACATTTTGGAAATATTACACTAAATATCAAAGGGTTATTGTGACTGTGTGATACCTTCTTTCGGAGTGTTTTAAGTGAATAAATTATCACATTGCCGGCTAATAAAATTCAACTTATTATTTGTGTGCAGATCAATTAACTGAGACTGTTTTTTTTTTATTTTTATTAACAAATAAACTTTATACCCTGCACACTATCTTAATGCGTGTAAAAATATATAATAGTATAATAATGGTAAATATAATTCACTAGCCCGCGACTTCATCCGCGTGGTTATGAAGATATGCATTACTTTTAAATTGCACCCATCTAAGTTAGCACCTACGTCATTAAAAGAACCCCTATGCATAATTTGAAACTCCTAGCACTTGTAGAGTCTGATTTTGTAATGAGTGACCTTTCGCTTTTATATATATAGACTAGCTTTTGCTCGCGACTTCGTCCGCGTAGAAGTCGAAAACCACTTGGGGTTAGAATATCGAAAAATCCTTTCTTAGTGCTCACTTAGATCATGAAAGGAACCTATGTACTAAATTTCAAGTTTCTAGGTATAGTAGTTTCGGCTGTGCGTTGATATGTCAGTCATTTAATCAGTTTTGCCTTTTATATATATATATAGATTTCACAAGCTTGTATTACATATATAACCCTTGGGAATTAAATTTCAAGTTTATTTTTAAATTGTTATATTCGTTTCACGGGGAACGTTTGTGCGTTTCCAATTTCCATGCTCTTAGACTCTATGAAATGGAAAAGTATAAGTCTAGTAAGTAGACTGTTAAAGTTTTATGTAAAGTTGAGATCCTAAGTGGTTATTGTGAAAATATATTTACTGCATGTCGTTGTCGGTTGCACTGTTATGAGTGAAACGTAAAACGATATAATAATAATTTTATTTCCACAAACGTGTATGAGTTTAACGCTGATTGTTAATTTATATCTATATGTAATCTGTACCTCTATACCTATATAATAAAATTGTAAGTGGACGATGTCTGTACATTGAAGTACATATTTGATAAAAAACAATGTATATGTCAAAATGGAAAAACAATGTCTTTATAATAATAAAGACCAAAAAAAATATCTGTGTGTTCTCTCACAAGTCTATGTGTTTATATGCACATCATGCTAAAACTACTGCATCAAATTAGATACGGGTTTTACTGATGCCTTGCTTATGGTCTAATTTAAAATCTATTGTATGTTTCATTTTGACGCACTTTCTGGAAGCCGCAATTATTAATATGTGTCTGTACTAACCAGTGAAATATAATTAGGTACGATTGGTTCCTACTTAATAGATGACGAAGTAGGATGGCATTGCATACGAAGCCGCGGGATATAGCTAGTTTATATATAAACGTAAAGATCATAACGTTGGCAATTTATTTCATCATTATATTGACGATAATTGATTATTACTAGCAGTTGTCGCAAAACATAATTATTAATGCAATCCTATAATTGTAGTTGACGCTTTTATTGTAGATATTAGTATATTTATTGCCTTGACAATATCGACTTGTATATTGTTGATATTGGGAGTGGCGAGGATATAGCTGATTAGATAGATTTATCTCCACAAATACCGTGTTGTTTCGTGTCTTGTCGATATTTCTTATTTCTTTTGTAGTTGCAATACTGTCAGTAATAAACATCTTAATTGACTGCGGGGACCTTGGAGGGAGAATCATATGAATTTTTATATGAATCGTCCTATAATCCTGTTGTATAAAAATGGGGGAAGAAGATATTGAGTGAGTACCTACACATATTTTTAGGGTATAAATTTTAAAAAACGAATTAAAATAAGTTGTAAAATTTTAGAATGATAGTCAAGCTACCGAAAATGTAAAAATAGAGGTGAAAATTTATCGTATTTTATTCTCGGTGCCTATTTGAGATATCATCAGAGAGAATCAATGTAACTCCATAACTCCATATACATCTCGTACGAACACATTATGATGAGCATATGTGCATGGCGCCAGCATGCACATGTGATCAATCATATACGAGTCAAAGAGCAAAAAATCTAACGTTTGTTTCGCATGAATCATGTTTCTTATCATCGTCTTCTAGACGTAATTGTAAAAATCTTTGGGAAAACTAGAATAATGCCATGTAAATGCAAAAATGCAACAGAACGTTTTCTACGCACTCGTATCTATTCTATACATATAATAAATCTGTAGAAGGGTCAATTCTGTACATTAAAAATATTGAAAAAATAAATAGCAGGGGGTGTTAC
>DWNR01002341.1:0-13228 GCA_018250455.1 Polygonus leo
ATAAAACTACGTACCCTTTGTTTTAATAGAAATTTTCCTGCCATGATTATGCCATGATTATTAACGCGATAAAAGTATTTACTATTGGTATGTAACTTTTCAAACACATATGAGGTAAGAATTTAAATATAAATGGCTTGAGACTGAAATGCTAAATATAGTATTGATGGGCTTATTTATTTTTCCGTATATAAATAGAGACAGAAGATGAAAAGGGATTTATATAAATTATGGCAGGCGCCCCAACCAACTTAGTCATCAAAGACTTCTGCATTTTTTCTTGTTTGTAAGAATTGCTTTTTCAGCCTTAGATTCTTTACTTTTAGCCTACATTTACTAAGATTTTGTGTACAAAAATGTACTTGTGAAAAAATCTAGGATCCAAAACCTTGAAGTAAATACCAAACGACTTATCCAGTTATCTAATAATAAAAATAATGTCACGATCTTGATCATGACATTCTTATACTCAGAAATACGATATTTCAAAGTATGCGACGTAATTAATACCTCGATATATTTAATATAAGACTCAAATACAAAGTACTGAATATAGTTCATAGTTCTTGACATAGATAATGCATATATTACATTAATGTATATATTAAGCTAAAGATGTGGCCTGTTCAGTGTCGGTGTCAGTCAAGGATATAAAAAGTATAACATTACGCAGAATATTAATGGATACAAAATAGAGAAGAGTTTGTCGATTATTTATTATATTCCATTACCTAATTACTTACCAAATCTGCCAAGAATAAATCCTATTTTACAATAATAGGAACAGCAAAAATAAAAATTATATTATGTTAATTTTGTAATTTAACGATAAATTGCTGATAAAAAACAAAGTTTGAAACGCGATGTCATTACTTTTTAAACCATAGACAAGATATTCATATCGGTGGATTTAGCGGGAATTGACCGATAATGTCTATTCTAGTTTATATTTAATCTGTGAAGACATATGCTTTACTCTTCGCATGTTTAATAACTGCATCTTAATCTGTCGACCTGATTAGGGACGAACGTTAGTAATAAACTAATGTTGCCAAATTCAAAGAAGAATGTTTCTAATATGGTATCCTACTATTAAATTTTGGTTTCTCCTATATGTCCGAATCTAAATTGAAAGTCAAACCCTAGAAATCATGTTAAACTTACAAAACTAGTAGAAAGCAAAATGATTGCAAATATTTTCAAATCTATATGTACAAAATATTTTATTCCTAAAGATAATGTTTAATGTGGTAATCACACACAAAATAGCATTAGCTGAATACTTTGAATATCAATATTTATGCCGCAAATGGATTTTTAATGCGTATACCACTTAAAACATGTCAGATAATAATATAAACATGATACACAAAATCGTGCAATTCTCCGAAATGAGGACTAACTTTTATATTTCATGATGACATTTAATTTTTTTTTGGTTAGAATAATTGGTACAAAAAAGAGATAATTAAAAAAGTAAAGTTAGTACTCTACTATACGAATACGTACCTATTTAAAAACAAAGTGTCGTAATACCAATCTCTCAATAGAACATATCTAATAAATTTTGGTTGTATGTTACATTAATGTCGTCTTAAAATTAAATAACGTACTTTCGGTATCGCTAAAGATTTGATCACAACATTTTGTATGTTAAAAAATGGAGAGTAATAACAGAGATAGAATCGGACTTTATATATGAGATTATTTTACTAAAAATACTTATTATCAAGGAGCTTCTTAGACTCCACAACAGTTAAAAAACTGAAAACTAAATCACAAATTAAAAATAATGTAAATTGTATCTATGCTCTAGAGTCTAGTCTATGGTCAAACAAAATGGCACAAAACACACTAAATAAAACAGTCCTACATTACTACACATGTGACTACACTAAACCAATATTATTTAGCACTATCTAAAATATAATCTAAATTTATTAGAGCACGAGGCATCTAAATATTTATAAACAAACATATTAGTTAATTAACATTAATTGTGTACTTTACCGATAAACAAAATGTTTAGAAATGGTTCTAAGAAATACACGATACACTTTTTAAACGTTAAAATGGCATTAACCTTTGGTATTAAAATACAAAAAAAAAGCAAGGTTTCATTTTTATCGCAATCGGCTAACTCAATCAAAAGGTAAGATTTTTAGTACAGCCCCAAATTGAAACACAAAAACGTGGAAAAAGCCGCATGCGAAATTGACTAGACTAAGGAAAATAAATACATTTCTATGAATTTTAAATTTCTATAGTACCACAGTATTCTAAAATATTCGTTGCGAAATTTCGCGCCATTTTGTTTCAAATGAGGTTAAAATTAGCGGGAAATCACGCCTTCCAACATTAAACACATCATTGTGTAAACAGTCACCATTCTAGAAAATCTGCCATTTAATCCTCTATGTCAGACAGGATTACTGCCACAGATTAAGTTTATGACGTTATATCAATGAAAAATGGTTTCTTCCCGTAATTAGGTTTAATTGTAAACATTAAGCAATAAAAATGCAATATTGTAATACAATCATACTACCCTATATAATCTTTTAGATCATTACAATAGACTTTGTTGTAAAAATGTCTGCCAGTCAAAAGTATTTGTGTTACGCGAGAATAACTCCAAAATTTTAACCCCACTTCGTTTCTATATAACTTTATAATATCGATTTTAAATAATAATTTAGCCCAAGCGCGCCAAAATACACAACTTCATAAACAATAAAGTCTATGGAAATTTATAAAACATATAAAGATATTATGCAATGCAATACTCGCTCAAGAACGGAGGAAAATTACAAGAAAACAAGGCTTTCTTTCATTGAATCTTTGCGATTAGATACAAGTATTATTACAATATCATAATCAATATCTTGAGCACATTCCGAGACGTGACAACACTGTAATCATAGACAAGATATCGAGCGGAAATGTCACAATTATAAAAATGGTAGTTTTTCAACAAAAACTTATTGGTGTGTCTTTTCTGGTATAGTATGAATACTTCAGTAACAAAATGTGTTGTAATATTGTTCTGTTTATGAAATAAAGTAAACATGATTCTACGGCATTTGTGTATGTTCTCTGCTTCTATTATTATGAAACGATATATCGTAATGTGTATTATAAATTAATTATTGTTTCAGTAGGTACTTGAGCAATGGAGAAACAGGTCACTATATTAATAGTATTACTAAACGTATTACATTACATACAGTAAACAGTAACGAAGATTTGAAAATTGCTACATAAAACTGTAACTTATACTTAACACTTATGAAATTGTAACTGTTTTAACACTTTCACTGCCTTGGATTCAGTTCCTTCTGGCCTAAAAAAATATAATAAGATATATTTTTTAAAGATGCCGACGTGAATATAGTTTTTAATCGTATAAACGTAGCAAACGAGCGTGCAGTCTACTTGATTGTAAGTGGTCATTGTCGGCCGTGGACAAATAATCAACCCCAAGTACGATTGAATTGTACCTAAGGTTGACCACAGATAACGACCTCTACACTTTAGTCATAATTATATACCTATTGAAAAGAAACATTCAATATACTAATTGCTTTAAACCAATAAACAACGTCGAGCACGGTCAAGACTTTGATGGCTGACCGCTGGAGGTTAAAAGTATTTTGAATAAAACAAAGCTTCTATCGCAACTGCCGATACAACTGCATTATTTTAAATTTGTATTCTCCATCGTCTCCAAAGGAATTGCTTCACCTAATGCCGACAGTACGTCCCTGGCCGAACTACACGAGTTCTACCACCTGTCAAAATTTCGCGCCTTTTTAGACTTGCAGTATAAATATATCAAGGACCAAAGACAAAACAATTATTTTCTCTCACCGAACTGACATAAGCTTCATACGAGTGACAAACCCACGCCTATTGATTCAGAATTGGCTGGATGTAACCGTTTGGGGTCAGGAAACATTACTCACACATGTATAGCAAATATTGGTTTGGACCCGGGGGTTTTCACGCGAGGACATCGCAAATAAAGAAAACAAACCGAATTTTACTGTAGAAATAGAAAATAAAAATAAGTTCAATTTGAGTAATGCGCGTAAAAAAACATAAAACATTTTTTTGTTTTAATTATGTCGCACAATAATTGAGTGAGACTGATAAAGAGATATGTCAATTCAGTGCGTGCTATATGGTCCCACATTAAATAATTCCATGTCATACATAGTTCCCGCACACAACACACGCAGACAAACACCCAGACCCAGAACAGGAATCAGATCAGTAATTTACATGTCTAGTCGGACAGACATATTGATATAGATAATACATAAACACAAGTACTCTGACCCCAGCGAAAGTGAATACATTAGTACGAACAAGATAATATAATAACACTGTACTGTTATGTCATATTGTCGTTCTTGTTTTGATAACTGAACGATTTGTGATTTGTTTTTGATTCCGTACTTAAATATTGCCAACTGATTATTTAATAACTTCGTCGGGTGGTAGACCACCACCGCCACCCTCATGATCTCCCGTGAAGCAATTTGAAGTTTGAAGACTGACACTGTCGCCCATGAACATCAGTAATTATCCCCAAGTACGATTAAATCATACCTAAGTTTGATGCGTTGCTACCCCTGAGGACTAAGATGTTCGTCTCTTGTATAATTATAGGTGGCAGCCACGTCTCTTCAAACCGGAACATAAGAACTACTTCACGGAGGATTATGGAGGTGGCGGTGGTACCTTCCCGGTTGAACTAAACGAGTTCTACCACCTAGCAATTCGTTTCTTTGTCACTGTCATAACTTACCATCAGGTAGACTGTATATTCGTTTGCTACTTGAAGCCGTCTCTTTTCCCCCGTTCCTGTTTCCTCTGCTCGATTTTTTTTACTCTCTTAAGCAGCAGTGGACTTCATGCTCGTTTGCTTCTTGAACTACATAATAAAATTACCCCATAAAACTGGTTTCTGCTAGTACTGACTTACTTCATCATGACTGGCAGGTTTCCATAAAACAAAGCAATTACTTCTAAAATAAGTCAGAGCGCAATTAAACACGTAGTTTTAACACATTGTGTAATAAATAATGATAGTTCAAGTATATTGTTAGGTATTTGTCTTACTGTCGACTTTCAAAGAGTTTGAAGCTATATTAATGAAATATATTACGTGAAAACGTATGAATTCATTTTATTTAAGCTGGCATCCTTTAATTACAATTCTGAACGAATTTAAATGTATCCTTATAAACATCATAAAATATATTTTTTAATTTAAAACTAGAATTAAATGGCTTGATACAAGTCCACCATTTTGAGTTATTTGTTGTTCACTTTAGCTAATACTGCAATTTAAGGGCCGTATTAATAAAGTGAACTCAAGATTGAGGTTAATCTTGAATGCGGTTAAAGTACTAGACAATTTACTGAAAGCTGTACTTAAGTTCGATCACAATCTTAAGTTTACTTTATTAATACGGCCCTAAAAGTAAATTACTCTTGGTCTCCCTTGGTCTCTCTTGGTCTTGAAATATAACATTGTTTATTGATGCCCTTTTTATAGCTAGGAAAAATTTGCATTATGATACATATAGCACGTCTAACAAAAACACGATAGTACTTGTTAAGAGGCTTTATTCTTTTAAAGCTTTAGTTTGTAGTTGTTAGTTTCTAGTGAAACAAGTCATTCCAACTCAAACATTCAATAGCTACGTGGCCCAACGTTTGTTTTATTAATTCCTCGATACAGTAGTTATCAAGATAATGACTGTTGACTTTGACTGAACAATGTAATTTACCAATATAGGTTGTTGAGAACAAATAAAACAAATTAACCAACAATTTAATGGAAGCCAGTGGTACTCTTGCAGTTTGACTGAGATGGTGCCAGGGCCATCCAAATAATACTTGTTTCTTTTTTGAAGGTGTGGTTACCGTCTATACTATGTGAGGCGAACATTTTATAGGCTTAGAGCTAGCTAGCTAGTCTGTGGTGAACCTCGAGCGATTTAGTTGTACTTGGAATTGATTGGAAAAGTCTATCAGGTGAACTGCAAAATTTATTGTCAGTAGCGAAAATTTAATGTTTACCGAAGTTTACCGTGCGTTACCGAACTTTTTGACGGTCTAAAGGGAAGAAAGAATTGACGAACAAGTTGGTGGAAAATAAACAAGATTTTCGTATTTCCAAAGCAAACGTTATAAACTTCAGAAATAACAAGTCGGTTTTCAAACGATTCTTTAGCTCTCCGTGATTTTAACGTTACGATAAATCGAATATAGTACACGATGTACATCGATGTTTGGGAATAGACGAGGAGCTATTAGCCGAGTCTGGTTTTGTACCATCGTAAATCTACGAATCTCGATTGGCAAACTCTCTCTGATGTGACAAACTGCAGTAAATCGTGCGAAAATTAGAATTTATCTGTCTTCGGCGAACTAATTTCGGTCGTCAGTTCGTTATCGATGGGAAATGGCGGTTTTTAAGTTCTGACGTAAAGCAATCTGATAGTATAACGAATAAAAACTAAAAATAGGCTAGAAAAGTACTCTCTTTCGTGACGTAATTTTTTTGTTGTAAAAATATGTACGTTGAAACCATTAAGAAGTTTGTTAGATTATCTGTCATGTCTAAATCTAAAAAATAGCGTACAATATGATGGCAATCAAAACGCTGTCAGCCTAGACATGGTCGGCGCTCTAGAACTTTTCTTCCTATTTTAATCAATGATTTATATCGATCCTCCAATATGGCAGTCGTTTTAACCTAAAAGTATTCATAACAACCTTACAATGTACATTTACATTTGATAATTTAAAATACAATACATATTTAGAGTTAACAAAACTGAGAAAGCAAAAGTCCTTGGCATGTATACTTTATATAGAATTATCAATTGTTTACGTTACGTTGCGTTAGAAAAGTTAGGCAACAGTTGTAATGGATAGATTATTATATTAAACTTTTAACTATAATCGCTCTATTGCTTTTGGTAATCAATAAAACGAAAAGAAACCATTATTGACAGCCAATATTGATTGGTTTACAAAACAGTACTTTTGGGTTATCATAAAACAGTCTCAAATAAAAGAGAGTTAATAGACGAAATTACTTTAGTGTATTGCTAAGTATTCGAAAAAATTTTGTTTTGTTACAAATTATGGACTTTCATAAAACGTTTTCACAGAATTAAGTGGTCATAAATTAACCAGGGATTATAAAAATATGTTTTTGTTATTTAATTTTTATTAGGGATTATTTTTGCTCTTTGTTAAACTTAATATTACTTAACGACTTCTTACACGCTTTAAAACCTAACAAACTTCACAAAATGCAGTTTCATCGTTGCATAACGTACAATCTTTACAAAATACTGTAATATTTGCATACACGATTAGATCATTTACCACAATAATGATTTTCATTACCATTCCGACGTTTATTGTTCTGTTAAACTTCGCACATTTATTTGTAAACATAAAATAACCTCAGTATTGTGATTTTGCTCTTAAAACTAACCTAACTTTCCAGTAGATTTGTTTCAAATGTTGTATTTGTTGTAATGTTCCGATGGTATTGTTCATGGTTGCCGAAAGTAAATATTTGACAAAAAATCAACAACGTTTACTTTTGCTTTACGCTTTGTATGTAAGCTTTTGTGTGACAAATATATTTACGTAAGTCACCGCTCGGGTGCTAAATCATCATTTCGATATGCAGTATGAAAACAAATTGAGAATGTCGGATTTTCCAAATTAACAGTAACATTATTATGCCACCTAAATAGAACACAAGGCATCTAGCGTACTACAAATTACAATATTGTAAAAAATGCCTTATAAAATTTACTACCGGGGATTGTAAAATTGATTTGGGTAACGTTTTTACACTATTTAACTCCTAATTGCTTCAAAGGAATTTGTAACAAGATAACATAATACACAGAAAACAATATTTAACGTAGTACAAAT
Organism: Polygonus leo; assembly: GCA_018250455.1. NCBI lineage: Eukaryota > Metazoa > Arthropoda > Insecta > Lepidoptera > Hesperiidae > Polygonus > Polygonus leo. The sequence continues at coordinate 7,978 of DWNR01002341.1, forward strand.
TAAGGTTATTAATGGATATTATGCTTTGTAAATAAATAAGTAGGATAATGATACCTAAGATTATGTTGTTACTTTGTTACCAAGACTGAATTTGAAGGTAACAATAGAATTTAGAGGCTTCAAAATGTAGCACGAAATAACTTATACATTTGTTACTTAATGTACAAAATAGGTGTGTTTTTTTCATTATTAAATGCGATTGAACTCACAAATTAGCCTCAGCTTTTAACTAAATAGGTAAATAGGTGAACTGGGCAGGTCTAACTTAGATTTCGCGTGAGTAATATACAGTTGGTTCAAGTTTATTGCGATTGTGTCTTTGACCGTTACGACGATGAGTTGAGAACAATTTCGGCTCTGAATGGAAAACAGTTTTTGGCTTTTGGGCACGACCTCAAGGCGATGATGAAATCCGGTTACTGTGAGAAGTGTTCGCCAAAATAACTTGTGTAAGCTGAAGATTTAACCGATGATAATATATACTATAGGAGTATAGATAATGATACCTCCATAGTAAATTATAGGTGAAATTTGTGCCAATTGCTGTTAAGTTGGTAGCAACTTTTTTAGTAATCTATGACAGGATAAGTAAAATGACTCTAAGGATTAGTTCTATTCTCATAGCACTGCGTCTTACAATAAAATTGTATTTTGCGACACCTTTATGAGGTAGAACACAGGACTAAAATGTTTATAACATCTATATCTATACCATAATTTACTTAATACTGTGTTCATGCAAAAATAAATGATTTTGATTTTTTTGATTTTTCTCTTTTGTCTATGACACTGAACTTTCGCGAAGTGTATGCATATTTTGGTCCGAATCGGATCCGTCTAGCTTCATTTTTGGAACTGTATATCATATCATTGGTTTTAACCGAAGCCATTACATTAAAAGTACAAACAGTAACACAGGTAGACGGGCCGACACGATTCTAATAATAATAGTCGTTTTGGCGTCTACCCAAAGTCTGTGGAACTGGGTAGAAAAAAAAGAATCGGGTAACGGTTGGTGTCATTTCGAAACGTTCATTAATCAACTCAAAATGTACAAGGGGTAGGTATATGTGACGTCACAACGTATTTTCGTTTACAAATAACGTAGCTATAATAATAAACAGTTGTAAGCTTCTAACGGCTACGCACTGTATCAATTTTGTTATCTAACTCAAATTTATGATATTTTTTTGTTTTCTTTGGGGATTTTTTTCCGGAAAAAGTTATCCTTTGACTTATCTGAATCAGTGACAGTTTATAAACAAAATTTCACCATGATCCAAACTCCACTAATAAACGAATAGTTTCTCAGTTTGTACGTGATAAACAAACAAACTAACATTCGCATTTAAACCATTATTTATGACTGAGATCGACAACCCTACGTCGCCACAAATTACAAGTCTTGAGAGGTTGTGTTGAAAACTAACTCAGTTACTTTCAAGTGAAACGAACGTTACTTGCTGCTTTCGAAAATTTTCTTTCGATCCTTCACTATTTATTGTTTGCCAGGATCACTACATCTACAACTAAGTTTGTTAAACAAAGAACTTCAAACGGAATGTAATAATTTTGCATAAAAAATTGGAAACAAGACAGCCTTGTTTTCACGGATGTTCTAATTAGTAGCAGCTCACCGATTTGATATAGTCCTCAGTCCAGGCCGTCTGCAGAACACCAGCAGCGAGAGCGAATTCACCGCAGTGGACACCAGGAAAAGGGTAAGGAGCACCACCTCCTCGACCAACCGGTCCTTCGGTTCCATCCCTGACTTCAGCGCTCGTCCAGGAGACAAGAGAGCCGAATGTTCCATATAGTCATCACTTCCACTGTTAAACACTGCACGATCTAACACTGTCTTCGCAAGTTAAGTCGCGTAAAGTTTTGAGAACACGCTGGAGTACTCAGCGTCTTTCTCGCGTGGCTGTCGGATGACAACTGAGTGGAACGAGCTTGCCGGCGAACGCGTGGCGCGGTCATCCCCACTCCGTACCAAACAAACTTCTTTAACGCAGGGCTGGCTGAGTTGATTGCAGACGTTAAAATTCAACAAGTGAATGAATTTATGGGTTAGGTTTAGCGTAGGCATCAACTAGGTAGATTTATTGGTGCAACTTGGCAATTTTGAGTATTGTGATCTGCTTTTCACATTTGTTTAGATAAACTGTTAAATAACTGCTCCGACATTCCAATTCAGGTATCAGGATCAACAAGGATTCTATGGTATCTAAGAGATATAGGACTCACGTGTTGAATAGTTGCAAATGACTTCCACTTTCGTAGCTTAAACATATTTTTGAAAAAAAAAATGATATTCTGAATAAAGCCTAAAACCGTACTAAAACAAACTAGATTAAAAACGGTAACACTGTGTTAGTAACAATGTAAGAAGAAGGTAAAATGTGTTAATAGCTAACACATTCTTATTCTTAGTGGCCCAAAATTCAATTTACAGTAAACTGTATGTGTTAAACACATTTAATTATTTTAATATTTACAGAAAAAAATGTCATCACTACGTATTGAATAAAATAGCGTAGTACTTACACAACAGAAGCAAAAGAATCGTGAAAACAGTTAGAATAAAAAAATGATATTTGACAAAAAAGGATCACCCTCAAGCTCAGCAAAGCCTAAGAGTAAGTCTTAAACGAATTTAATTTAAAATGAGTAATATTTCCTTTCATAGACAATTTGTAAACTCTCAGTACACCCCTACAGCAGTGCGAGCACTACACGGTCGCTATGCAAACCGCTGCATACGTTTTGTTGTGTATCTACTTGCTGTATATTTTTATTCTGCGGAACAGAATACGTTATAGGCGCCATAAACAATATGGCCCATTGTGAGCTGTGAAAGGGAAGCCGATCTTTAATCTATTTTAGCGGTTCAAAGTTAGAAAAGTCCAGAGGAAGACGTCGAGTAAGGCCTCTGCGCAAATAACAATAAATAATACTTTTAATTTCTTAATTTAAAAGAATATCCTAAAAGCCGACGATATGTTGGTAACATTCCTGGTTGCAATTGTTATATTTGCCGTTATAGACATAGTAATTAAGAAAAACTATAAAACAATTTTAAGTGTCTACCAGTTCATGTTATACAGTGTGTCAACTGGACCAATTGATGAACAGTGGAGTAAGCAAGGCATTTCTATTATATTACCGCATTAGGTATTTTTAAAGATCTGTTATTTTTTATATAAACTTAAAAATTGATATCTATTTTTCCAATTTCAAAGACAACGTTGTTATTTTTTTAAATATAAAAATTATTATTTATTATTTGTCTATTATTGTCTATTATTGTCTATTGTCTATTATTTTTCCAAAATAATAGACAATAATACTCTATAAATTCTCTCAGTATACCCCTACAGCAGTACGAGCACTACACGGTCGCTATGCAAACCGCTGCATACGTTTTGTTGTGTATCTACTTACTGTACATATATTTTTATTCTGCGGAACAGAATACGTTACAGGCGACATAAACAATATGGCCGAAAGGGAATCTCATATTTAATCTATTTTAGCAGTTTCGAGTTCGATAAGACCATCTTCGCTGTCCGTTCGTCTTTCACAGAGCTGTATCTCATGGAACGTAATACATTGACACTTGAAATTTTGCACAGATTATCATTGCCGTTATGACAATAAATGCTAAAAATAATGAGAAATAAAAGTTGTTCCTACTAAAAGTATGTTTTTTCTGCGAAATGAAATACGTTATAGGAGAAATCAATACATACAAATAAATGAAACTGGAGTGTCTGTTTGTAATATAAAAATAACTGCATTTTACTGAATGCCTAATTATGTATACATGGTACATATGCCAAAATAATATTTTTTACAATGTTTGTCTGTCTGTCTGTCTATCTGTTTGTTCCGGCTAATCTCTGAAACAGCTTGACCGATTTTGACGGGACTTTCACTGGCAGATAGCTGATGAAATAAGGAGTAACTGAGGCTACTTTTATTTCAGAATTATATAATATAACATGCACGCGGACTGAATTCCACGCAGACGGAGCCGCGGGCACAGCTAGTTAAATATAAATTTCGTGTGAACGCTCGATATTCCTTTGATGTAGAAACAAAGGTCAACTAGGTCAACTTTTTATTCCATATTTATAATTATATAGACTATGCCATTTATATTTATATTACCAAACCTTGATCTACTTTCAAAAATAATACCAGCCTGCCAATTTATTTCCTTTTAACCAAAACAATTGTAATTCGTGAGCATTATCCTAAGTGATATAAATCTTAATTGATCCTCAACGTGAAATCATGTTGAATGCGGTCAGAAGTTGAACAAAATTTGATTGTAAGTTGGAGTCATTTAATCGTCATCATCATCACAATCATCAAAATCTTCAACTCATATTTTTATCCCATTGCTAAACACGAGTTTGCTCTCGAATAATGTGTTACAGTATCATAAAAATCTTCTTTCAAGTCTACGAAAAATTCTACTTGATAACATAACATTACATCTTCTTCTTCATAATTATCACTTCTATATAGCAATTATTAGAGGGAGATGAATTCAACGAAATCTTAACATTACTGCGAGTATAAATTTGTAAAGACAGCTCTACCATCATTAATCATTGAACATAGAGCCGGATTAAACCATAGAACTCTCTTCACAATGCCACTCTCGAGGCCTCTGTCTTGTCAGCTCTATCGGTAGTTTTTTTTATCAAATATAAACAGCAAACAAGTTTGCAGTCCAACTGTTGGTAAGTGGTCACTGCCGCACTTTAGTGGTACATAAGTAATCATTCCCAAATACGATTTGATATCTATAGCATCTGTGATCAACCTCAGGTATGAGCCTGAGGTTGATCACAGATGCGTTACTACCCCTGAGTGCTAAGATCACCACGCCTCTCCAAACCGAAACGCAAGAATTGCTTCACGGAGGATAATGAAGGTTGTGTGACATGAGTTCTACCACCTGGCAAAATATTTCTTAAAAAACTATTAATATAACTACTGGATACTACTAAAATACTTGGTAAGTTTTTATAAGCATATTTATTTGATGGCATCAATGTTATTTGAAATATTATGCGATTCAATCTACATATGCAATAATTGCGAATGGTTATTTAAATATCATTAAAACATTTATTTATTTCTTAATTAACTGTGAACCGTAAACATCAATCATCCACCTCAGAAGATTGCATTGAACTCAAACGTAAAAATTATTTTAACTTATTTTTCTCGACTC
>DWNR01002342.1:0-13226 GCA_018250455.1 Polygonus leo
ATAGTTTCGGGCCAGAATTGCAGTCCTATGGACTGGCAGGGATCGCGACGTGCACGCTTCTGGCCAATGATCCCCTAGTTACAGCCGTTTAAATGTTTCCTAACTTTATTCTTTACATGAAATCATTGTGTAGAAATAAATATATGTAATTAGATCATTCTCAATTTGACTCTAGCCGAGTTACTTGGGGCCATAGACCCCTCACGCCGTTTTTTTTATTTTTGTTAATTTATTCTTTTCATTTGTTAATATTAAACGAGCATCCATTGATGCCCTTCATTAACATCCTCAAATATGATCCTATATGTCTATATGAGGTTTATCATACATAGATAGATAGGACTGAACTTTTCGTCTCGTGTTAAGTACTAACAGTTGACAACCACTAAACTCCACCCTAACGTGAGTTTCTCTACCGAGTATTACGAGATTAGTGACCATTAGTCTAGTGATATGCCTTCTGTTGGAAGAAAACGAGTTCTACCACCTATTAAACTCCTGAGATTAGAAAATCGAGCCTCACTTAGTCGACCTAGTGTAGTCTATTATTATTTAGGACATAATATAAAGATAATAGTTTTGTAGGTAGCGTGTAAATTAATTGCATTTAATATAACAAAGAACTATAGCGACGAGAAAATCTGCTGAGAAATCAGACTGCCATGGACAATAACCAAGTTTTTCCAGGGGGCGTGTCTAAATCGTGAGAAACACTAATAGAATAATCACTTCTAATCATCAATTTAATTCCATAATTATAATCCACGAGAAAGTGGTGAAAGGTAACAGGTCGTGTTCAAGATAGAGTCAGCAAACCCCATTAAATAGTTGCAGGGTAAACATAATAATAACCGGCCACTTAAAAAACACAGTCACAATTATAGACGTTTTATTCAAATCATATTTATATGATACTAGCTGTTGCCCGCGACTTCTTCCGCGTGGTTATATAACCGTGTATCATTATTAACACTTGTAGTAACGAAGTTTCATACAAACTATTAACCCCAAAATCAACCCCTTTGCGGTGGAATTTCGTAAAATCTCGTCTTAGTCAGCACCTACGTCCTAAAAGTACCCCCATGCAAAATTTGAAACTCCTAGCATTTGTAGTTTCTGAGATTTCGTGATGAGTAGGTCACTCGTTCGCTTTTATATAAATATATAGATTGCTAAATAGAGGCAAAGTTGATTTTTATTTCAAATTCCACAGTCAAATGTCAAAATTGATATTTTCTCACTTGTAACTGGACATTATAATATGTATCAATTACGAAACAGTGCAAATACAAATATGTGTTTATCTTAACACCATTTTGTTATGGATAAATTTACGGTGATCTGGCCAGTTATTCCCAGTTTTACCCTATATCTAATTTATTCCATGTGCTTGAAACTACTTCGATCGTATTTGCCGAATTCCTCCTCTAGGTCAACAGACTGGTGATTCGGGGACCTGTTTTCTGTATTTACATTGCTAATGTAAATCAAGTTTTTGAATATGTATAATTATGTTGATCAAACTCGCGTCCAGTTCGTTTATATTTTGAATTCAATGGCGAGCAGTATACATTTTATTTGATTCTTATTTTGTGTTTACAAGCTATTTGGCAGTATAAATAATAATTTGAGACTTCACCATTTTCATTTTTATCGCAGCCTGCCTGTCTAAACATCTAAACACGCCTTCGAGAATTAGAATTTAGTCTATTCTGTTACGAATGTATCAACCAATTCACGAAACATTAATTAAATTATAAGAATTGATAGAGACATGTGATAGATTTCGTAGATCGATTTCGATTTCTGCTTTGCGATTTAAATAATAAATTCTAAATGAGGTCTAAACTCTACTTTGTTTTACACCTTCACACTATTATTAATGAACTATAAGTTAAGATTTTATTGAATTTGCGATTCTGTCCCTCAATAAATTAAAAATTTAGTTACTCATAAAACGTTAACTATATTATATTATGTTGAAATCGCATTAAAATAGAAACTTCCACATTAAAGACATTAACCTATTCAGGGATTTCTAGGTAAACGGATAAAATGTTTAACAAACTAATTTCCTGGAAGAACTGATTTCTTAAACGGATTAATACCTATACTGGTGCCCACATATTTTTCTTCATCGAAAGGATTTTCATTTCTGATCAGAGTGTAGTAAAGGTGCGTTCTCTGGATTTGATTCCAAACTCTTAATAAAGGTCGGTATCTCAACCACTAAGCTACCACAGCTGACAAGTTATAATTGGTTGAATAAACAGTGGTAGAATTCGTCTCGTTCGACCGAGGAAGTACCACCTCCTCCAACCAATTCACTCTCAAAATCCTCCGTATTCCTGTGTTTCGTTTTGGCGTAGTTGCCTGCTATACTTACTACACAAGAGACAAATATTCTAGTATTTAGGCGTAGTAACGCAACGGTCAACCTCAAATATTCCTAATCGTACTCGGGGCTGATTACTAATGTCCATGGACGACAGCTATCAGGTTTTTTTTTAATGGTTTAAAGGTAGCAAACGAGCATGCAGTCCACCTGATGGTAAGTGGTCATTGCCGCCCATGGACATTAGGAATCATCCCTGTGTACTATTACTGCGTACCTTAGGTTGACCACAAATGCGTTGCTACCCTTGAGGAGTAAGATGTTCGCCTCGTGTTTAATTATAGCCGTCAACCACGCCTCTCTAAACCAAAACACAATAAATTGCTTCACGGAGTATAATGAGCGTGGCAGTGGTACTTCCCCGGTCGAACCACGTAAGTTACTACCACCTGGCAAAGTTGGACTGCATGCTCGTTTGCTGACATAATAAAACACATACCTTCAAGCAAGGGCTGCGGCTGCGAAAGCACGGAGTCCCTGGACGCGGCTCGCCGCACCGGCTTGGTTGGCCGCGCCAGGGACTTGAGCCCGCCACTCAGAATCAGCTCCAGCGCCCGCCGGCCGCCTGGACCCGTCGCGCCTGCTCCCATCTGCGACAAAGAAGTTTACACTTTAGTAACAGGTATTTTTTTAGGGTTTTAAAACAGCCAACGGGGTACTACTAAGACCTGGTCCGGCCATCTGTGACAAGGTTCAAGTCTCTTAAACCGTTTTTTAGGAATATCTGTTCATATGACGCTCACAACAACAAATACTAAAAATAAAAAAAAAATGTAAATAAAAGGTTACCCTCATACAAGCAAATGATATATTCAAGGATTCGAAGCTAATCTCTTAAACCGTAATAGCGTACCGTACGGTATACACTTAAAATAATCAGACAATATGTGAAACTAAGACCGTTAAAATAACAAGTACTGATAATAAAGAAAAAAAATGAAAATAGACGCGGGTTTCCATAAAAGTATTTTCGGCGTTTTCGTGGAACTGCGTATATATTGGTACGAAAACCTTAGTGTACAAGTCCGACTCGAACTTAATCAATTTTTTTTTCATTCATGGTTTTGTACTGAAATCTAGCCATTATCGCAAGCTTACTTTTACCTTCTTCTATTAACTAGAAATATATGCTTAAGCTATAAATATACCAACACATTTTTTAACAACATCACAACATATCAACCCCATTACAACATTACTCACCCTCGCTGAAACTAATTACACAGTTTCGTGTTCGCAATTTCCCCCAAAGGTGCATCCACCCTCGTGCGGCGTGTCTATGTGCGTGTTCCCTTCAATTATTACCCTTTTAATCGATAAAGCTTAACTATCCTATTTAATCAAATATGGATGTCGTTGCACTCTTAGCTACTAAATAACAAGTTATGTTTGCCAGGTGTACACGATCGAGGAGGTACCACCGCCACCCTCATAATTCTCTCTGAAGCAATTGTTAAGTTTCGGGTTTGGAGAAGCCTGTTTGTCTGCTGTTACACACGAGGCAAACTTCTTAGTCTTCAAGGGTAACAACTCATTTGTGGACTAGCGCAGTTCTATAAATAAAAAACACAACGTGTTGTGTTCCATTTCCTTATTATTCCCAGCATGTAGTTAATATAAAATAAAGATTAAGCACTAAATCAATACAACACTACTTTAAAAGAAAAAACCTTCTTATATTGTCTCGATTGTGTCTATAAAGTCATTTAAATAAATTTTTATTTCTAATTTCCAATTAAGTATATTAACTAGCATTTACCTAATGTAGGGGTGCGATGAATACCGTATATATCTCTGTCTCTTTCGCGCAAATCTAAATAAGGGGTGTCAATACATAGCAACATTTGATATCCATTTGCATACAATGGACAGTGGGCAAAATAAAAACCACTTATCAATTGACAACTTAACAATTGTATTGAAAACACGATAAGATATTCGTACGACACGTGCTTTGCATATTTAGCTACTAAGTACTAAGAAATTTTCCTTGGGTTATAAATAAATGCGAATTTTATAATGGAAAATAATTCACAGTTCTTCATGTTAAATGACAAGTACTCAGTGCTAGTTAGCTACCAGGTTAGTCACCTGTCACAGGATCATAGTGTGCCCTGCTTGACCCGAGTAGGAGGTATGGCTCGAACCGTACCATAATCAGACGCTTTTCATCTATACTTAATAATATAAAGCTAAAGAGTTTGTTTGTTTGAACGCGCTTATATCGAGAACTACTCATTCGAATTGAAAAAATATTTTTATGTTGAATAGTCCCTTTATTGTGGAAGGCTATAGGCTATATAACATCACGCTACGGCCAATAGGAGCGGAGTATCAACGAAAAATGTTGCAAAGATGGGGAAAATTTGACTCACTCTCTCTTATATGACGCAAACGAAGTTGCGCGAGTCAGCTAGTAGTCAATAAATGGTAGTAGGTAAGAGTTCACTGATTTCCTGAAAACTTTCTACTCAACGCTTTCCATCGAAACAGTAAGAAGATTATTCCTCATCTCTTTCAAAACTCCAGTAAACAATTCTGTACACCAATTCTAGAACAGTAAGAGATGGAACATTAGGTTCTATGCAATCCTCTTTTATCAAGTTAACGTACATATAATACAAAGTGTAGGTATAAGTTTCATCAATCTCAATAAGCGAGACGTTCCTGAGCAAACTCGGTCCAATTAGAAGTTCGCTTTGTGGGCGGGTTGGGTTAAGTTTAATCGAGTTCTAGATGTTGCGTCGACTATCATCAATCGTTGCTGAGATCTTAATCTATTTATAGGTTATTGTCGAAGAAATTCAGAGTATAAGCATCGATTATAAATTGATGAGTAAAATAAGTAATTTTGACACTTGTCTGTATGAATTACAGATCAGGTACAGGTCCTGACATGGCCGGGTGGTACCGGAGAGGTATCCTAATAATCCTCCGTGAAGCAATTCTTGCGTTTCTGTTTATAGAGGCGTGGTTACGAACGAACATCTTAGTCCTCAGGGGTGGTACCGCATCTGTTGTCAACCTCAGGTACAATTAAATCGTACTTGAGAATGATTGCTAATGTCCATGGGCAGTGACAGCTTACCATCAGTTGGACTGCATGCTTCATTCCTTCATTCGATAAAAAAGAATATTTTAGCAATAAGCAAGTTGTCTACCTAAGTCATATAAGTACACCCAAATTTAGTATTAAATAGGAGCGACACATACAAGTCCACAATAAATCATTAGACCGTACTTCTGCATTTAACTACTAACCATTTGGCACGATGACAAACCATCTGGGCAAAGAGATTATCAACATGTTTTACTCGAATACCTAAGAATGCGGGAAATACTTTTCAAGTTATGTACACACCATACGAGTTCCTTTGCGTAATGGTGTATAAAAAAATATCCACGGCGCAAAAAAACACTACCATCAAGTATGGGTAATATGAGTTCAATCATTAACTACAAAATAGTTGTTGAATTTCTAACAACCGAACAGATTAATCATAGCTAAGCACATACAGCATATCATCCACGAAAAAGTCAATAAATCGATTGAGGTGAATTGAGGGTGTTGAGATATTAACGACGGAAAGTAAGACAATTAAGGAACTCAATTGCCGCAGCAGCAGAGTCCAATTTTAGCCATCCAAAGAGGACGAGGACTCAAAAACAACAAAATTTACCCATCATTCGGTTTAGTACTTCAGATACAACATACATACATACACACATTCCTAAATTATATAAATATAGATAAAACTCATATTTCATCCAGTCAGCAGTTGGATGAAGGACGCATCTAATTCTTATCCTCTACTATAAACACATATCGTCATCTTTCTTGGAAGAGTGCTAGAACACCTGTAACAACAAACCGTGTTCAACAAAGCGAAAATATTTTTGCAGCTATATTTATTTATATGAAACATTCATATATATTATGTAATAGGTTCGTATTTATTTACAACTTTCGCTTTACGTAAGTCTATGTACATATAGATAGATTGATAAATAGATAGATAGGATAGTGCCCTTGAAGTAAAGTTTATCAAATGTAAGGAATCATCAAAAATAACTATCGATTGTTACTTCTTGAAAGAAACTCTAAAATACATAAGACTAAAGTTTATAAATAAAATGAGTGTTTTAAATTCCTGTACACGTCTGCAAAGTCCAAGTTATACTTTGAGCCCACAACCGGTTTTCGTAGCGAGCTTGTCCCCAATTAACAATTTCCAATCCACATAATCCTGTTGAAACTTTTCCATGTACGTTACAGATTCACCAGGTGGAAGAACTTGTTTAGTTCGACCGCGGAGGTACCACCGCCACCCTCATAATCCTCCTTGAAGCAATTATTATGTTTCGGTTTGGAGAGGCGTGGTTGCCGGCTACACTGATACACGAGACGAACATCTTAGTCCTCAGAGGTAGCAACGCATCTGTGATCAAAATTAGGTATGGTTTAATTATACTTGGGGATGATTACTGATATCCATAGGTGGCAGAGACTACTTACCATCAGGTGGACTGCATGCTCGTTTGCTACCTTTATACGATACAAAAGAAGATTCACGTACACCGTGCAATCCTAACAGCGCATGACGGTAACATTGTGTTGCAACATATTTTGTACATAACACATAGGTAGGTCCAAAGGTGAAATTATTTATAGGTTAAATAAAGCCTATGAAATCGGCTTACACACAAGTTCGTAGCAATGTATACTTGTATACATTATTATACATATGGATGTCCTATGGTGACATTAGCTATATGTTAAGTAAAGCCTATTAAATTAATCATTAAAACCGACAGCAACGATCTCGCGTAAGCATACAAAGCAAATTAGTCGAATTGTGAGCAGTTCGTCTTTTTTATATTCGACTAAATATAACCATAAATAAAATTTAAAAAAAATCTGTGTTAACCTAGCTTCTAAAAAAAGAAAATATTGTTGTGAAATGTATGGGACAAAATTCCTTAAATATATATTTTATTCTGTGCCTTATATGAACAAAACTTCCGCAGCTTCAAAGTCCCACTTTCAGCACACTATTTCATTTTCCGAAACGAGCCACACCCCAATCAGCAGTTTACAATCTACATAATCCTGTTAAAACATTTTCATATTTTCATGTCACACTCGTTATTTTACTTTATATTAACTTAAGTTGTATATATGTATATGTCCTTATGTGTATGTATGTATATACGAGGGGATTTTGCAAGATAATCAAAATCAGCTTGATTTGTAATCAGTTTGTTGAGTTTGTTTGAAATCAGTGTTAACTTGAGAAGGATGTCGAAGCACGATTTTATGATGATTCATCATCATCAATCGATACTTTTTCTTATATGTCGATTTTATGCTGAATCATCATAAAAATTCACATATAAGAAAAACTATCGATTGTGAAAACCTCGACTTATTTCTAAACTCTCCGCCTCTAACAAACTTTCTGAGCGTATTTAAGCCGGCCAGTCCAATTAACAGTTTCCAATCTCCATAATCCTGTGCAAACATTCTCATGTTCGTTACAGATTCACGTCCACCGTGTAATGCTAACAACGCATAACGCTTGCTACGCCCCGAAGGTTAACGTGTACACTTCTAGCAGTTGCACTTCCGAGCACCTACTTAATACGTGTCACACATACACGCGAGTGTATAACATTGTATACCAACATACATTGTACATAATCCATATACATAGGTATGTTTAGAGGTGACATTATTTATAGGTTAAATAAAATCTATGTATTGAATATAATCATCAAAATGGAAAACAAAGATATTATGTAGGTAAGTAAAACAGTAAAATTGTGGAATTCTCATGTAAGCGCGATTAAATAAAACCAAAAATAAAATTTAATATATATCTACCTTCTAAGAGATAATAATAAATAATTTATCCTGAAGAGCAAGAGAATTGATTATGTATACGAGTATATGTATCTTAAAGGAATAACATATCCGCAACTTCCTACATTAACTTCAAACTAAAGTTCTACATTAATTCACTACTTATTGTTCGAAGTTCACCAGTTCCCAATCCCCATAATCCTGTTGAAACATTCTCATACTCGTTACAGATTCACGTCCACAGTGTAATCCTAACAGCGCATGACGCGTGCTGAGCCACGAAGGTTAACGCCTACACTCCCAGCAGTTGCACTTCCGTGTATCTACTTAATACGCATCACACATGCACGCGAGTCTGTAACATTGTATGTCTTCATACATTATACATTATACATAATACGTAAGTATATCCAACCGTGACATTATTGTTATTTTTAGAAATCACGTTGCTCTCCAACTTTCCAGTTTATTATGAAGTTACATAATCTGTGATCGATAATGTATATTTTAATTTTACCAAGAAACCTAAAATCAGCTACTAAAGCTGATTGCCGATAAAATAATATAGCTATTTATAGAAAATACACAGGACCTACAGAAAATCCTTTTAATAAAGTATTCCAGCAACTGTGCTAGAGTACTTTATTAAGAGGATTTTCTGTTAACTCACTGTTTTTCTGCATCCAATTCGAGGAAACTAGACGAGGCAAAATATATCTAGGGGATTCTGAGTTATACCGAAAAACGACTTGCCTTTTTATAAATGAAGACCTTCTATTCTGATCCGAATAATCTAGCCTTAAGATAAAAATACATTAAATATAAATACATAAACCATTATATATAGTTGCTATTTTTTCTTCGTATAAAGGTAGCAAACGAGCATGCAGTCCACCTTATGGTATGTGGTCACTGCCGCCCATGGACATCAGTAACTATCCCCAAGCACAAATAAATCATACATTTAAGCACATTTAAATTTGATCACAGATGCGTTGCAGAAGGACTAAGGTGTTCGGCTTGTATATAAGTATAGCCGGTAACCATCACAGATGCCTTGCTACCCCTGATGATTAAGATGTTCGCCTCGTGAATAAGTATAGCCGGCAACAACGCATCTCCAAACCGAAACAATAATTGCTTCACGGAGGATTATGAGGGTCGCGGTGGTACCTACCCGGTTGAACTAAACGAGTTCTACCACCTGGCAAATTCAATTGTTTTATAATACGCTTTTTAACATAGCGTTTGCTTAATAACTTGTCTTTTTTTCTGATAGACTAGTGATACAGTCTGGTAATTTGAACTGACAATGGCACAACAGACGCATTTCCGCGCTCGTGAGGACCATCCGAAAACGTGCACAAGTGCGTGACACGTGGCGACGGTACGCGTGACGACACGTGCGTCACGCAACGCCACCGACCGGTACAGTTTCATCTACATACACTTCATATTCAACTCACTTCAATAAAGATTGCCTAATCCGTTGTTTTGATTCTTAAACTGATTTTTGTTTCATTTATTTTTCTTCTATGTTTTTAATTATTCTGAATCGTATTGTGCTATTTTTGTTTTTTTTCAGCTAATACTTATCCTTCGACTTTCCTTCTGAAAAATGATGATACTGGTATCCAGTTTCTGTGTGAGGTATATTCCGCTTTTTGGTCACTGTGAACCGATTTAGAACATTTTTGACAGTAAGCTCATCTTTTACAGCCTTCGTTCTTTCTTCTGACAAAAATTGGAACTAGCCTCTAGATACTGTTTGAGGTGAGCGCAATCCATAACGCAAAATTTTATTAAATGTTTGTTTAACTTTTAAAATACCTGCTCAAATTTATTTTATTAAGTTCACTCTTATTACCCACATACACCTAACCGAGCCACTGTGGTGTACGAGGCGTGACGCGACCTCATTTAATTAAGGACTTAGCCCAAACTTTTTAATTTTATTTACGGTTACTCACATTAAGCGGTTTTTTTGGATGCCGATATTTTGACCTAGTTACATGGTCATGGCAAAACCGATAACTGGTTCTAGTGGTAGATTAATCGATCTACCCTACATCAAGTTCGTTTACTTTTTTGGATTTCAAATTATGTCACACTACACTAACTGCATCTTTATGTATCTTAGTTTGCACCGTTTATTCATTACTTAAGATCACAGTCCTCACTACCGTCCCTTGCTGTCCAAATGTGACTTGTTAGACTTCCCATATATTTAATATCTTACTGTGTAAGTGAGTCTAGATATATTTTGAAGCTGTTTGTTTACACCATTACTACAATACCAGTGGCATTCGCACTACAACCTTCAAACAGAACAAACGCAATCATGATTTATTACTTTCATAAATATTAGGTAAACAAAACGCCACTTCATTATATTAGAAGGTAAATAGAATTAAATTAAAATTGCCACATAAAATACTGAATCAATTAACATAAACACTTGGAACAAATTTTCTTTGCGCAACTTTAATTAAATTAAACTTTTGAAGACTTGCAACGCAATTAATTGAAGTGTTTGTATAGATTCCTCGGTTTTCAGTAAACTCGACTAACCGTTTCAATTTAAATCTAAAAATTTAAAAACGAAACGATGTTAGTTTGTTTGTATTGTATTTCCTCTTAACTACTGGTCTATTTTAAATTTTGCCTAGTATCTATATCTATATCTTTGAAAAAGGTATAAGCTACGCTTTGTAATACTACGCGTTTATTGCATAGTGAATGAAATATTTATGGTAAAAAGACCATTTTAGAACAACTTTACGAAATAGAACCAATTTATTATAATTAATTTTCCATTAAAACAAATTAACACTCTCTTACAGCTAGTTAATCTAATGCAAAAGTTAAGTAGAATCGCGTACAAAACAACAGGCTAAAGGCAATATCAGTTATTTATATAACGTTACCAGCGGACCTAGGAAACGTTGTTATGCCATTAAAAATATATAAAACAGGGTGTCAAACGTAGAAGGGTAAAAATGTAGGGTTGTATGTATTTCTGAATGCTGTATCATAAAAAAACTAAAAAAAAAGATGTCTAGAAAATAAAAAAATAAAATTAAGCGGTGAGGCACCCTTAACGTTTAGGAGTATGAAAAATAGTTGTTGACCGATTCTCAGACCTACCCGATAAATCAAAATCAAAATCAAATTAAATATAACATGGCAAATATCTCTTAATTCAAGTAGACTGCATGCTCTTTTCTGACTTCCTCATTTTCATTTGCATAATTTAGTAATTATTGGAATAATAAACAGATGCAAAACATTTTTATTAATGACTTTTTAAGCTTTTAACATTATCTTTTCTACTTTAAATAAAAACGTTAACAATATTCTGTAAGTGGAAAGGTTAGCAACTATTCCGTAAGCAAACGAACATAAAACCTGTAACGATAACATTTGCGGCAAAGCGTCGAGATTTATGCGGCAGGCGTTCGGCCAAAATGGCGGCGGAAACAATAACGGAAATATTTTCTATTTCTGAGCTTTATTCATTCAGCTTTTGTGTTGGGAGAGAACCTCCCGCGCGAACGTAAAAATTCAGTTTTTCAGATGAAAAAGTGAAATAACAACGTTTTTGTGCGTTCAAATTAATTTGTTTTTTTCTGTTCTTTCAAATTTATGGATATTTATGGATCCTCTATTCTATTATTACTTGCTTTGAATCCAAAGCAATTGCACGTTGTAATAAATCTGTGAAGAAGGATTCAATCTTAATGTATAAAAATCTATGATAATACGAAACTGATTTTAATTAGAAGGTGATTTGATTTTATTTAGAACGTGGTAGAACTCGTTTAGTTCGACCGAGGAGAACCACTGCCACCCTCATAATCCTCCGTGAAGTAATTTTTGTGTTTCGATTTGGAGAGGCGTTGCCGGCTATACTTATATAGGTACGAGGCGAACATCTTAGTCCTCAGGGATACCAACGCATCTGTGATCAAACTTAGGTATGTTTTTATTGTGCTTGGGTAAGGGTACTGATGTCCATGGGCAGCAGTGATCACTTACCATCGGGTGGAATGCATGCTCGTTTGCTACCTTTATACGATTAAAAAAAACTTGTGTCGTTCGACCGAAAAGGCACGGCCGACAGTTACAATACCCTTACCTTGCAAGTTCAATTACCTAGTAAACATCCTCTACCCACAATCGACTTCCGACCACAAGTCGCCACAGAACCCAAACAAATGTTACCGGGTGTAAGCAGTGACTGGACAAGTAATAAATTGATATAACTCGTTTCCTATGACCAATACTGACCACTAAACTTTATTTATAAGCCTACAAGCTGGCGGAAGAAAATTCTAATTTATGTGGCGTTGTGTTTTATTGCTGCCGCATATTTAGTGACTTTTTTTTAAATAAAAGTCACTCTTTTATGCAAACATTATGATTATCTAGTTATTAATTCAGTTTGAGACCAAACGTAACCACTTAATTCAATTCTATATTTTCTACAGACATTACGGAGGAATATAGTGTGTACGTATGATATTTAAAAGATAAAAAATAAATCTTTTGATATAAAATGTTTACAGAGAAATAAAATGTTTGGCACAGACATGAACATTTTCAAAAACAAACTATTATGTGTGAAAACAAAGCAATTAAATGGCGTACGTCGCAGTTAGGATTTAATTAAAAGATTTTGATTAAATTTTCCATTACTGCTCAGAGTATTTATACTATTACTAACCAGTATTTATGCTACTAACTACTAACCTATTAGGTAAGGATTTACTCATCGCAACTCTCTACTTATTCATAGAATAGAAATTTTCCGTTATCAATTTAAAAAGAATAAACCAAGAGGTATACAAAATAATTAATTATTAAATATAGTAATGGTATTTAAACGAATTGTTAAAATATATTATTAATATTTGCTGGTCACATCAAATAAACATACTAATGTCATCTATGATAATTAATATTAGA
>DWNR01002343.1:0-13226 GCA_018250455.1 Polygonus leo
AAATTGCTTCACGGAGGATTATGAGGGTGGCGGTGGTACCTCCCCGGTCGAACTAATCGAGTTCTACCACCTGGGACATGGTACATGTTTTTAAGTGAGATTTACCTAACTGTCCACGGAGATGCGTCGTCATGGAGCACGTAGGCGGGCGTCGGCGAAGGCGGAGAGAGCGCCACACATGGGACGCATCTGTGCGCTCGCTGGAGGTGTACCCTGAAACGCGTATCTATAGTGCAGTTCACATTTACAGTTTTTAAAAGTCACTTTCTTAACCGTGAATATTTTCTTAATGACTTAGTAGGAAGCAAACACGATATAAGGCAAAGTCATTCAAAATACACATAAGTCTTAATCCATAAACTGTTCGTATAGGGAAATGTATGAATCTAAAATTGTATTGTAATTATAACAAAAAACCATTAACATTCTTATAAGCCATATTAAGTTCAGTTGCTTGCAGCTATTTTAAAAGTTCATGATATAGTGACTACAAGTATTAACAGTACATATAAGTACTTAAATAATGAAATATCTTATCAACCTTTCTATTATAATTAAAACCGATGTCTACTAAATATAAATAAGAATAATAATTTTCGAATATAATATTATTAATACAATTTATTGAGTTTTATTACAAAATCTTAACATTAAATTAGAAATCAAAGTCAACCGTTAAACATTTCAAACTTCTATAAAATAATACCTACGTTTAAAAAAAGCTAAAACCTCCGGTTTCTTAGAAAACAATTATCAATATCTATTTAACCGGCTAATCGCGCAAAACAAGTTCAGACAAGTACTTATTATATGTTTTAGTGTTCATAATACTTTCAGCACAGGTGTGCACAAACATTGATAATACTGTGTATTAGTGAATTAAAAACTGAAAGAACAATAGGTTCGTTATCAGTTCATCAGGTAGTTAGCTGGCTGCACTATGGATTGGGCACACGTGTGACGTATTTTCCTCTAAGCGCAGCTGTGGAGGTCTTCGCAGATGTTTTATGGCACTGAACATTTCCAAGACGCTTTATTATTTATTACGATATTGCCGTTTAGAACCTAATCTCCGTTTTTATTATCCAGAAGGAACAATGGTCATCATGGCCAAACGTTATTTTTGGCATACGGAGTGCAGCTGTGGTGTCTGCGTGGGAAAGTATGTGTTTTCTCCGCATTGTTTGTACGACCCCTAGGTCCGCTTAATGACGGCAACTAATTACAATACTTCCTTCAGTATCGCCGAAAAAGAACAAGCAAAACTTATTGTAGGCATTCATATACCTAACCGTGTGGTATTTTGTAGAATTTCCAATCATTTTGATATCAGTTAATAATTGTACCTATCATCTATATTTTTAACCGACTCCAAAAAGGAAGAGGTTCATGTTCGTATGTAGGTATGTATTTTTTCTCATGTATTGAGATAGTTAAAATTCGACCAATAACACCCGCGGTAACACCGCGGTAAACTTCAAAGAAAGGACGTAGGTACTCAAAATAAAATAGGCCCTATTCCGATTAAAACTACCTACTTTTATTTCTTAATAAAAGCATCCTATGGGATAAGAAAATATATACGATACAATACGATATGTAGGACACTTTCTTGAGGTAACAACTACTTACTAAGAAGGACATGAGAGCTGTATAAAAATTAAGTCAGTTGCGGTAAAAATTAACTGCGTGTGAAAAGTAAACACACATATACACATATGCACATTACAAATTTGGCAACTCTCCTAAAATTTTATAAGAGTTAAACTTTAAGGATTCACTAAAAGTAACCATTTCTCAAAGTTACTACTTACGAGTAGTTAGTACCTAATCGGATGGAGAAGAAACATTAAGGCCATTTTTCTCCATCCGTCTCCAAGGTTGGATTTTATACATGTCTACAAAGACATTGGAAGACCCGGAACATGTAGGTAGTACGTACGTATCTGCTTACGAAATTTTCCTTCAGCGATTAAGCAAGTAATAATTATTTTAATTGATTGATTATTAATATTAAAAATATATATCATTATGATATAGGTACCACTACGACCACTCGGTACCTACAGCTACACCTATGAGTATGATGTCTGAGTGACAAAATCTGGAATATTAAGTCATTTCAAGCTTCAATAAAACTCAAGATTAGTTTTAGTTTGCGACAATAATAAAAATTCAGTTTGAAATGTTGCGTATGAAAATAAACAGCTCCCATAAATTGGCTTACTGGCACCGAGGTCACATCTCGTTATCTAAAGCAGGTGTCATTTTCAACCGCAAACTCAGAAAGTTTGAAAATAAACCATACTGTCGTAAAACTCTTAACAAAATAAACTTAGCAAGGCGTTAATCTCTTAGTTAAAACATCTGTACCGCGTCTCGAACAAGGGGTTGACAACGTTATATCTTTACCCCGCATTAGTAAAGATTACACTTGACTCATACTTACTCGTAGTTGTAACATGTACGTTATCGATATCACCTTTAGTTAAATTCATCTTGATGTTTTAATCAACATTTTGTTATGCATATTATCATTGTTAAACTTATTATTTATCTACTTTAGAAGGTATGTTTTCATATACAAATTGTGTATGAGTTAGGTACCTTACACAATTTGTCTGAAGTTAGGGATCCTTGGACTTTGCTTTACAATTTACCATTAGATACTAATTCTTTTTTTTACAATATTGCGAAAATTACTGTCATAAAATAGAATTAATAAGTGTGATTGAAGAATGTGGCATTATAACGATGGACTTCACGTTTTGATGGATTACACTTTTATACTTAACACCATCGCTGCCTTAAATTCCTGAAATAAGTTCTAAGCCAATTTTAACGTAAGTTTTAATACATATTTTATTTGAACACAAAGTTTATCTATTCATGGTTCAAAATATGGTTGTCTCTTATGGCCTCTAAAAATATACCTATTGGTTGAGTTTCTAAATGAAGCAAAAATACGAGATTCACTAAGAATAGAAATATGTCACTTGTTCAGCACATGTCGCACATAATAGTAAAAAATTACTGCCAACAATTAAAATAATTGTACGTACCTATTGGTAGGTAAACCAATACCTATAGATAAGTATGACTAGGTATGCCTAGTCATTCAAATATTAAAAAGAATAGATTTTAATATGTTAGTACTTATTTGATGACCAGAGTACAGACTTAACTTTGTATGAAAAAAAAATTGATGTCGTGAAGAGGAAAAAACGATTAAAATAATATGCGCAACACAATGAAGGTAAACTAACCTACGGTTACCATCTAATTACATAAAATTCTTTAAATGAAGTTAAACATGTAGGTATATGACTAGACAAAAAATAGGTATAAAATTATAGTGCAAAGGACTGTTTATTTTTTGACACCTAAAAATCTTTGATTTGAAATTGATTTTGATTTTGATTTTGACATTATATAGTTGAACATTTTCAGTTAATTTCGAATCCATTCACATTTGTAACGGTCCATATACAAACCTTTGGTACAAGCAAAGATTGAATATCGCATCTATTATTAACGCCATCAGAAACATCACTGCCTCGGTTGGTAATTATTCCTAAAATACATTCCTGGGTGAAATAACCCTCGAACCGTATTATTTATGAACTGTTATAATCATTCCTAATATACGCTGATGTTATTATTCGACATAATGTATGCGGTATGTACGAGTATGTAGGTACTTACGCACAATTTAATATTTTTATCTAATTCAGTTTATTTTAAGTACCTAACTACTATTAAAAAAATCATGTTTTATGATTACATTGAAATCATGCGTATCTTATAAAATTGTGTAGATAGTAAGGATGTATAAAAACGTTACGTTTAAAAGTCGGCGCTTGCTTTTATTCAAGTGGTTCGAAATCATGCCTGAGGGTTGACGTTTTTGCATTTCCGTCTTCTAAGGATGTTTTTATCCTTATGCGACAAAGGGCAGATATCTTTCGTTCGGAATTGAGTAACATATCAAAAAAACAATGCGAGGATACATAGGTCCCGTAATAATAATACTATTTTAAATAAATGCCTAACGTTCAGTTACTTACCTACTTCTGTTAATCTAAGTGTATTTCTTCCCAAAACATAAAAATGTACTAGGTGTAGGTACGTATTTTTTATTTGCAATTTACTTAGACTTTTTATTAGATATTGAAGATTATCACAAATATGGAAATATCAAAATAACACAGTTTACCAAAATCACATTTATTGAAATATTCTTAGAAACAAATAGCCAACTGAATATAATAACGGTTCCTAAAGATATAGGTACGCGTCCAATGTCTGATAGCAATAAACAAGTAAACATAAGTCCGTTACTTAAAAGTAGATATTTATTAACATTGTCCAGACTACCCGTCATAGGCATCGTTATGAAGGAGTGCTAGATAAATAAATTAAATATTTATATTGTTCGAGTAAGGCATGATCTGGCGGGTCTGGGCGTGGGATCGGCAGTCGGGAACCCGGGGTCCGATTGCGTCAAGGATATTTTTAAACGCCCGACACAACGACGCGACGGTATAAAAACTTACAAGCAAGGGTGGCGCCGAATATTCCCGCCTAGGTCAAATTTGATGTTGATTTTTGTATTCCAAATTTTTCAGTTCCTTTATGGTTATTATTGGGTAGGTATGTCATATTATAATTTTTTTTCAAGAAATCGTTTATACTATACTGTTTAGCAATCATACTTTTACGTTTACTTTAGATACGTAGGTATTTACAACACAAAGTAAGTTCTAAACTGGTACGTTAAAAATTCCGAAAAACACGTAGTTATGGATTTCTTTGCATTCGTTATTCCGTGAAGTCTCACAGGATGCGGATCTCAGTGATGCGATTGGTATATAGTTCTCTATGTATATGCAGTACATGCCGCCTTTGAGATGATGGACAAGATAAACAGAAGAGACTCGACATGGTATTAATATCGCCGTCTCTGTCTGACACATTCAAGTGACCGGTGTCGGTGGGAGGCGGCGCCGGGCGGGAGGCGCAACGGAGCCGCCGCGCGGTGGAAATGGTTATTTTTTGTATCTTGTCAATGAAGGGACGGGTAGGGGCGGGCAGCGTCGCAGGACTTCGCTCAGTCGGTCCATGGCAGCAGACGCTCGCGCAAATGTTGCACGATAACAGTTCGCCCTCCATCGGATTCCGTAATATGAGTTACGAAATTTACGAAAACAGTGTTCTAATAAAACGCGAGGATCCCGAATGTCACGACGAAGACGAACATTACTACGGTTACGTCCCGGTCGAAGTAAAACGGGATAGTGTTGAAGCGCAAGTTTTCGCGCCAAACTCTCCGACTCGTCTCGTTGACCTCAGCAACTCTGAGCGGCCGTCGCAAATGCAGCAGCCGTGGCCCACGAACGTGATATTCGACAACGAAGATAAAGTGTACCAGCCACTTTATCCGTCTTACGACCAAATGTATATCCCCGATCAACGAGAGAAACAGTATCCTCGATCATTTTACTTCGATGATTCGAATTCACAAGATAGGATGGAAACCTTCGAATCCAGTGAAATGCCAAAATTAGGGGAACCCGTCTATCGGTCCTCAACAGAGGAGCGAAGCGACGAAAGCGAAGAACAAAGGAGATCAAGAAAGCGGGCTTCGAAGTCGTCACGAAAGAAAACACAGTCCTTCGAAGAGATGCAGTTGCAAAGAGTAATGGCCAACGTACGGGAGCGGCAGAGGACGCAAAGTTTGAACGAAGCATTCGCGAGCTTGCGACAAATCATTCCATCGCTTCCCAGCGATAAACTTTCCAAGATACAAACGCTGCAGCTGGCCACGCAATACATAGAGTTCTTGTACCAGATACTGTCTAATGGGGAGTCGGCGGCCAGCAGCGACAGCAGCGACGCGGGCAGCGAACATGGCAAGTACCTCGCTCAGGACAAGTTGAGTTACGCGTTCTCCGTGTGGCGGATGGAGGGCGAGTGGACTAATGGTCAAACGTGATACTTTACATACACGTTTACTGTGGCAATATTGTCGTATCAATGTATGATACGACAATATTGCCACAAGTAAACCAATACGAAAACCTGACTGTGTAAGATTAGAAGAATAATTATTTGCTATCCAATTTATCAGCAAAACTCCCATCAAAATCTATGGCTTTAATTGCTCGCACTATAACGAGGAATCCATCAAGTTGATTAAAATAGATAGTGTCCCAAAAGATACAAATTTTCTTGGACAGTCTGGTAAAAAGACGATTTAATTCCATTATTTTTATGAGTTGTTTATTATTTGTATAAAGGATATGTTTATAGATGTATAAGTTGTGTAAGTTAATTATAATGAAAACAATGTGATAGATAAACTTCGGTACCAAAAATCAACTATTTTCTATTAATAAGTGTAAATTTTATAGGATATTGATAATTACATTGTTGTATTAAGATAGTTTCTATACTGTGTGCGACATGCCAAATTTTATAAAATAAAGTTTTTGTAAATATTAAAAATTAAAAATATGTCAAATTGTTAATACAACACATGCTTTGTCTTTCATGACATTAATTTTATGTTTCAACTATCTTAGTACAATAATATGTAAGTTATACCAAATAAATAAATTAATAAAACATAAAAATCTTTAAATTCATTTATTGACTACTTACAAATTCATTTGATTTAAGTAAACATGATAATAAAGTAATCAAAATAAAAATTTTTAACACTAAAAATTGTTTTTCTTTAAATATATAGCAATATCAACATGTTACATTTTTATTATCATATTAAATGTAAATTATAGTCTCATTTTGACCATAACTAAAATTTAATGCACAACAATTTCTAAATACTTACAAGAGTAAATATATAAAAGAGAATGACCACAAGCTGAGGTTCTATTTACACATTACACATTAACACTTAACAATAATCACATTATTTTTTATGATAATAATAATTATGTATCTTTCCACATTTTTCTGTATTATATCTTTGTCCAAATGACAGCGGCTTTAGCGGAATAGCAGTTTTGATTTAAAGGCAACGCAAAAAGAAAAAGTGTTATTAAAACTAAAAGCTAGTTTCAGTTTGAGTTTTCATTGTTATTTTCCAAATCGGCATTACACTTTGTGAAAATTCAAAGGGTTAAATAAAAAAAATGAAGCAATATAAAAGGTAAGTTTTTTAAGATTGATTCCATTTGAATGTATTGACTTTCTACTTTGAGAGAAAATAGTTAAGACGGAACTCGCTGTCAGTACCAAACTACGTTTCCTTTCAGTGCCAACTTACATATTAACAAAATGCAAGGCTTGATATACGAATTGCCGAAATAGGATTTTTAAATATTTTTGTCTAGTAAAAATAGATACAGCAAATACACACAGCGAGTTACAATGAAAATTATTTATTTTTGTTGTTTTGTATATTTATTATTAAATATTTCCTATAAAAATAGGTGCGAATTCATTAATGTTTACATATTACATGTTGATGTATATTTTAAAGTATTTTTAAATCAGTATAAATATAAAATAAATTTTAATTTGCGTAACTTCTGTCCCTCAATTAAAAAGTACAAAAATGGACCCCCCTCATACAAAAGAAGAATGTTAAATAATAAATTATAATAATCACTTAAACTTGTTATATATTTTCATTGTTTCTTTTTCAAAAAGTAAACACTTGTCAAGAGGTGATAATACATTGATATTAAAAAATATTAAATGGATTTATTGACATTTTCATAATTCATTTAAAGGTATAGACTGTTGGTAATGTTTGCGCCACTTCTAACGCAAAAAAAGAATATCGATACTCCCTACGATTCTACGACTAATCCCCAAATTGCAAATTTTATTTCAAAGTTTTGAACACGACGTGTGTATCATAATTTGCTTAGCGCAAAATCATAAAACTTCGTGTACATATTAAAAAAACTCAAAAAGTTTCTTATTATCCCTATTGGCAAATAACTAAAATAGTCACTTACAGACATTGTTGTGGTAAACTTGAAACATAGTCGTAAATGCCCTTTGCGAACTTGTACATTGGAATTTGCCCGCTCTCTGTTCGGCTAATTTTTGTATGTATTATTGATGCAGCATAACAAAACAAGATAATTATGACAGTCTTATACTTTGGCGCAGGGTCATGCCCGTCGTATATCCTAAATGGAAGTAAGCTAGGTAAGCTAGGTAAGCTTTTCAATCTAGTGACTGAATCACCAATGTGGTTAACCTGCGATTTAAGTTCAAACTTTGTAGTTATGTGAAATGTTGTGTATTGATTATTTATTTCATTTTATTACTAAGACATTCTTTTTTAAAGTAGTAAATAGTTTAAGGCCAAAAAAGTGCAATGGCAAAGGTAAAAGTAAAAGGGCAAATCAAGTATCTACCACGTAGGCGTTCAGTCTGAGAGGATTATACGAAGTGTCGATAGCTGTCATGAAATTTAAAAAAATAAGCACTTAGGAAGACCGTGTATATGCTACAAGTGTACAGTAAAAACGACTTTACCAGGAACGATCCCTTAAAACTTAAATATTGTCTCACTTTTTGAAAAGACTAGATAACATTGTTAACATATATATCTACATAGTTATCGTACGTCTCGTTGTGCACCAGTAATTAATTATTGATACAAAAGTAGTAAAGACACAAAAATATTATGCACTTTTAAGTTGACTCACTTTATATTAGGAAACGCTAAGAAACTATCAGTTCGTCTGCGTTCATCTCCAACTCATTGATCTGAAAAAATAAATAATATTATGTAGGGTAATGTAAGTGGTAACGGGCCTCTGAAGCACGTTGCGTGGTTTGAACCGTCACAATAAAATATATTTATACGATAGTTCAGAATATAATAATAATAAACTCTTAATTATTTATAAAAAGGTATTTTGTTAATAAAACAATGTATAAGTAATGTTAAAAACAAGAATAGATGTCGTTTATTGTACCGATTTTTAAATGTGGTCTGAGTAGCTATTGAAAGTTGCTAGTTATAGGTACTAGTTTTCCCCTATGATTTTTCTTATTTTTTATATTATAGCAAATGTAAACCGGAATGCAGTTATTGCAATTGGAACATCTGTGACAAACTTTGAATAAGATCAAAACAGTAGACGACATTTTACTTTACTTTTATTTTTAGTGTACATTATTGCGGACTAGGAATTTCACCTATTTCATATTAGTTTGTGTACAGGTACAAGTGGAACTCAAAGAGAAAGGGTTCCAAACCAACAAATTGTGTTGTTGGCATTGCAGGCTAAAACTATATTAAATAACCCCGCAGTCAAATATCTTCCTAGTAGTAAAAATGAAGCTTGTAAAAACCGGAGCTCTTAATATCAATATGGTCAATGCGAATTTCTATTTTACGTGTAAATAGTATGGAAGTAATTTATTTTTAACTTCGCAATTTTATAACTCATTTATGAGTGAGCATATCAGGATGAGCGATACTTTTGAAGGTAATTATATGCTTTAAAAACTTATCTCTTATGATTTTTTCGTAACTTCTTTACTAGTTATTCAAACTTAAACGGACAATGTTCATTTTAGTATGGGAAGTGGCTCTCTAGGTGATTTTAGCGTCCACTTTACGAAACTTCAGTGGTTTACATCACATCTCATTCCAGGGCATTCGTTGAATACGAAACCCGGTGTTTTTAACGAATATTTATTTATTCTTTAATAGAAAACTTAACATTCATATATTGACAGAATGGTTTAACAACTTCTAACACTTCAACACACGGTCCTCATAATCAAGGCAATTCTTACATCGTGGTTATTGATTCGAAAATCTTTATCAAAATTGCAAAAACATTACTTTGAAATATTGTCTTTTTTCAAATTGAAGTTAGTACCGACGGAAAGTAAATACACAATTTATTCCGTGCTATAATAGTGACAAGTAGTTTTATTGTCTCTCCAAGAAGCGCATTACGTCAGTTACGTGCCAATAATGGGGCCATATGGCAAGACAGACGCGGGAACGTCGTCATAACTATATCGATTTTAGATTGGCACTAAAACTTTTAAACAATCAATTAAATAAACTTATACAAGATTTTGTCGCCTTTAACGTAAGATTACAGTTGATCAAAATCGGAATCCAAGGTCCGGAAAAAATATTTTTTTTAACATCCAGCCGCATATTACAATTAATTATTGACCTACAGCTGAAGGGTGGGGAAAGGTGAATCACAAAGTTAAATAATTTCTGGGAGCGTTCATTTATGTATATGAGGGGTTAACCCTATAAAAGACGCAGGGGGCTATTTCTCCGAAGGCTTATAGGTTTAACGTTATTTGTGATTATTGGGTCCTTGGTGACTTGCTCGCTTCTTGCACTGATTCAAATGGTTCAAGGTGCTACTGGGTAATACTTGCCTAGACGTGCGAGCAGTATTGTACTCCAGTGTGTTTCACGTGTTTTGTAGAAAAAAAAACAGATAACTTGCAGTAAAATACTGCCTAGCTCCGTTTAGGAAACTATGTTTTTGGAATTTATTTCAAATTTTACTCGATGTCGTTTTCAATCGCTTCAAAATTAATTCTTAACTGAAATTTCATGCTTAGAAATTGCTGAACAAATGCTGTTTTATATATATTACACCGAAAACAAAACATTTTGTTGAATGATAACGAATTATAACGATTTTTCTGTATTTAAAATCTTAGAATCACATGACGTCATTTTTGTTTAAGTTTACTTAAAACATGTTTTTTTTTGTTTACAGAATTGAAAATGTTAATAATTATTGATATTTAAAAAAAAATATTGATTGAGTTACTGTTTTAATTTGAGAAACAATAATTCCCACTACATTTAATTTTTTTATGCGAGCATTGCCTATAGTTTATATGTCACTTACATCACTATTTAGGTCCCGGTGTAGCGGCTGGATGGCCTTATCTTCTTCATCGCAGTCTATTACCAGCCACTCTTCTTCTTTGAGACCAGACTGAATGAACAAAACTTAGTTATAAAAAAGAAACTGCACTAAGTTGCTTAACACTTATTTTTCTCTAATTTTAAACGATTAAAAACATTAATTATTTAAAATTTTACCACCTTAAACGTCTAGTCCCCGGAGGTTCCTAAAATAATTTGTAACACTATACATTTATTTTTAACATAGAATAATATTTTAGGAAATAGATAACTTTTTTACCTAATTTTTTTATTACTGGTTATTATTATAACTTGAACTACTTCGAGTGCATGTCCTACCCGCATTTAATCGATTATTTTGCTTCTAGGTACTTTTAATCTTCCAAATAGCTTTTCTAGCAGATACTGATAAAAAATTAAATAATATAAAACTGTTATGAATGCATCAGCATATTATTTTATTGTACTACATATTTTGTATTATACATTTCTTATTATTAATTTATAATACTCTCATAATAATTTCTCAGTATTAATTTATACTTGAAATATGTGAATTAATTTTTAAACAGCTAATATTTTTGTATATTCTTAAGTGGTAACAATCCCTTACTCCTTATTTACTTTATCGCTGTAATTTTTGAAACTGTGAAACAAACCTCAACCCTACATTATTTCATATTAATTTGAAATAAAAGAACTCATTTGTATCTTTCCTTTTTTGGAATCTTGCTGCTAACTAAGAACAGCGTTCTAACTGAATTTTGGCGACTTTTGACCTACACTTATTTAGTGTGTAGTATTGTACAAAAACCTTGGGATGCTTGTTATAATTACTATAGATATAATAAACTATTGATAAACTATTTACAACAATCAAAATCAAGCCCCTCGCGATTTTAGTACAATAATATGGTTTTCAGTTTCTTACTTACTTCAGTTTTATTTTTAAATTTTTAGTTTTTTTTTTAAACTGTATTTTTTAGTTCTTTAAACTATAATTTATTTTTTACTTTTTAGTTTGGTTTATTTGATTTGATTCCTTCTTTATCGACTGAGTCCAAAGCTGTGCTAATGGAGTAATATGTTGTGCTGAGTAGAGTGCTACTAGCAAAAAGTTCGAAACGGCACGCATGCGCAGTTTACGCGCTCCGTCTTTGTTACTCTCATACAGAGGATCCCTAAAGAAATGTATCAATCCTGAAGATCCTAAACAGGATAATGGAATTTTTTTATCGAATTATTGCATTGTCATCGGCGTCCTTGAGACGTGTGCAAAGTTTCAATTTGACCAGACTTCTAGAAACCGGTGAAAATTAAGTTCAAGGATTTCATCACATATTTCGTCACATTATGTATGCATAAAGGCCAAGCTAATAAAAGCGTGTTTAAAAAAAAGCGAAACGAACGACACCGTGGTCGTTCCATGTTCCGGGGCGCTGTCGCCTCCGATCAGGGGTCTACCCAGGCAATTCTCAAAACAAAAGGCGTTTACTAACGAGTGCGTCCGCGGCGTCCATGTGCGCGCGGTGCGCTTGCCGCACGTGGTCCTTGAGCGCGAACGCGCGCGCGTAGCTCGCGCCGCACAGCCGACACGAGAACTTCAGGCTGTTCTTCTTCGCGTGGTCGTCCATGTGCACGCGCACCGCGTACAGCGACGCGAACGGGCTGCGGCAATAGAAAATAGTATACTTAACAAATGCATTGGGTGTGCATTTATATCGTACATGTATATGACATAAGAGTACGTGCCGATGAAACAAACGACACACGCAGACATGCACGAACGGCTAGCCCTTGTGTTTCAGTTTTCGAGAGGTGTGGTTGCGTAAATATAGCCGATTGACACACTAAACGAACATCTTAAGTTATTCCTCATGAGCAGCAAGGCATCTGTGATCAACTTAAGTACAATTCAATCGTATTTACAATTAATTACAAGTTAATTTCCATTAACAGCTATAACTGGTTACACAAATATTATTAAACGCACGAATTATTCTATTGGAAATATTGAAATGTAATGTAATGTTATTACAGTTAACCAATACTATTGACATTATTTTACTAAATACACAAAATAACTTACCGGTTACACTGTTGACAAGAGAAGGGTTTGGTATGCGAGTTCTTATGACCGGCAAGTTGGACGGAAGTTTTGAAGGCCTTCGGACAATATGGGCACTTGTATGCGCGCACCTCAGAGTGCGTCAGCAGATGATGATTATATACACTGTGCGCTTTGAACCTGAGAACAATAAACATTATTATTCGTATGAAACTATGAAAAAAATAATGGGCCAAGTGCGGATCG
>DWNR01002344.1:0-13225 GCA_018250455.1 Polygonus leo
GAATCCGTCCAGTAGTTTCGGAGATTAGCCCGAACAAACAGATTTATTTTACTGTTTTATTATATGTATAGATTATACAAAACTATAAAACACATGTAATGTCTACCTGTGCCTAACCACAGTGATGTAACAAAAAAAATGAGAATTTCTCAGTGAATTTTCAAATAGAATAGATTGTCAATTTTACTAATATAAAATTTATTAGTGCAGTCACGTAAATATTCTCAATAAATAATTTTATAGCATGCTGTGCTAACTTGTAGTTGAGTCATAAAAAACTGTTTCTTTCTACTTCACATGTGTAAATCTGGATTGACTTCACTCATATCATTCAAATGAGCTTAAAAATGGTCTAATATTACTTATAAGCGAGCTTATAATATGTTTTCATTTTCATTGTTTTATCTCTCATTCCCTCATACCCTACATCATCAAGGAATCAAGCCGGACTAAACCAGCGGAGGGCGCAGCGTCGTAAAACTGTTTCCCCCAACTTGGATACGTTACCGTTGCTGGCACACAGAGTGTTACCAGAACCTTGTTATATTCACATGTAGGGAAAATGAATTAAGTTATTGTAAGAAATAAGTATGGTAAAGCTAAATAAAAGAACCTGGTCATAAAATAATAGTAATTATATATAATTATTATTTGAATTATTATTGGAAGGTGAGATTACCCAGTGTCAAAGTCCGGTTTTCAAATTACAAACAGTGACTTTGGTTTTATATATCATGTGTCTATAATATAATATATCACTTGCTTTATAATGACCAAAACTTGCAGTCGTTTTTAAATATAATACTTTTATTATAAAAAAAATATTGCTTAATAAATATAAAGCTTAATAATAACGCTATAAGTTTCTGTATTTAAATCACTAAATCAAACTTGAGGTATTACTAACAGCTGTTAAAGAGTTCCACCATCCGCTATTCCATGCATCGTGGGCAGATTCATCTTGAAGTTGATGAAAATTATGGTAAAAAATACATTTATATACACGATTGTTGGCGCAAGGCCAGCTGAATGGCGAAAAACAAATTACAAAAGCCTGAAATAACTTTCTTATAAGTTGTTGTTATTGAAAATTCTCTGTCATAACCGGAGAATATCTGCCAAGCGTTCCGATTTTGGAGAGACGTGGTTGCCGGCTATTTAATCATTACACACAAGTTATCGTCAGGTTGTGTTCAATCGTACTCTAATATTCATAGGTGACCATTTACCATCTACAGAGTCGTTTAATGCCTTTTCACTATAAAAAAATAATTCCTTTCCTCGCCGTGTGAATGTTAATAAAAAAAATATAATGAAATATATTCTGCGGGCAAGCGTCTCATCTAATTTATTTTTTTATCCCTTATTCCCTTGATTAATGTCGGCCCGTGTTCCTGCTCTAATTTCAATGAAAAATTTCCCTTGTGACCAGCGCCACGTCTTATTATTTCAGAATGCGGAATGTCGCCAATTTTTCATAAGAATTACACTTGCCGTTGTTCGTGGCTTTGCCCGCTACAACAGTTTTGTTTCATTTAGCGCACCTAAAATACTATTGAAACTCTCTAAATCCATGGCACCCACTGTGGTCACTCAACATAATATTTTGGTGACAATGTAGGTAATAAGATAAGCCTTAAAGAGTTCAAATTAAAGAGAGAAAATAGATAAGTGATCATAAATTAGAGACTTTTTGAGTGATTCGTAATTACGAGTACTGTTTGTCGTATAAGTATACCAAACGATCATGCAGTCCACCTAATCTTAAGTACCACTTAAGATTAGGTGGACTGCATGCCACTCATGGACATTTGCTATCAACTATGACAGAATCTTACCCAGTGAATGTATATCCAATATTTAAAAAAAAAACAGTAAAATTGGATAAATAGTTTCGGTGAGTAGTTTCGCAGATTAGCGTAGACGAAGATCATAACACATTTCCTTTATATTAAAATATAGTTCAGATCTAACACTGGCAAATTTAACTATTCATATACGAGTACGTGTGGACACATCAAAAATGAAGAAAATAGTCCGCATGTCTTCAGTTACTCCAGCTATCATACTTTCAAACTGGAACACAGAGTGGAGAGCACTTTTGCCTTACAGCACAAATTGGTGCAACGTTTATGCCAACATAGACGTATCTGCTTGGAAAATGACACATTTAAACAGGAGAAAGGATGAGAGGGAGTACAGAGATGTAGTTTATAATTTTTAATTTTAAAAAATAATCGTAGAATGATGAATTTCTTACAAAATGGTACTGGAGAGTGCAGTTTAGCTATTTTGTCCTATTTGCATTTTTCGTTATTTGAAAATAATTACTTACAATACCAGAATGACCTAAAATTGTTACAGATATTTATGACAAACTCTGTTTTTGTATTTTTTTAATACACCTCTGTTTCTAGCAGCCTAAATTGTATGAATAGAAAATAATACACTTGTACATTTGTGTAATCTTGTAATAAATCAGTCACATAATCAGTTAAAACAGAATTTTGAGTTAAATAAATTATAAACCCGGATTACTTTTACAAAAAAGTTCTGTGTTTTAATATGATAGTCGTTTTTATAAATATTTGTATCGATTATGTTTTTGCTTCATGCTGGTTTACTTACGAGGATAATTTAAATTAAATTGTCTGTTTTTAGACAATAATAAACGTACCATGACCATAATAAGATAAATATATTAAGTAAAGAAAAGTTACTTATACATCAACATTTTAAGTAAGCACTGCAATAACACAATTATTTTATTAAATGTTATTTCTTGATACAACCGTTTCACTTGATTACCAGCTCCATACGATCATTAATAAGTACAGAGAAGTTGAAATATTGCTACATTTGCTATTATCGTCTAATGAACCGAAGATATTACCACGATCATATTGCTGCATATCAGAACTTGTTCCAAGATTATCATAGAGATACCATTTTAATTGCCATGCCGTCTTAGTAATTAGCAACATTTGTATTCAAATTACTGAGTACGCAAGTCTAATTAGAAGTTATTTAATGGACATTGTGGAGATGGAAACGTGGGTTGTTATGACAGTATTAATCCATAATTATAAAAAGTAATAAAAAATAATATTCATTAAATTTCTGTCCCTGATATCTTTTACTACGTTGACCTTTTTCAGATGTTAATGTGAAATTATTTTACTTATGTTATAATATTTATGTAACATATCACGGTAATTAATTGATCAATTAATTTTGTTAGTAAGTAAGTAAAATATATTTTGTTTCTTATCGAAGCAGACAATCATTCCTATAATTGTCATCAAATCTAATACAGTAGCTAACATATATTTGCATATCGATATAATTATATATAAGCATTAGATCGAATATTAATATATTAAAATCAAATACCTAATATTCCTTTAAGAATTATTACTTAAATCAACCAACGATGAATGGAACTGTACAACATAATAATATTACATGCACTACTATTTTATTAGGTTTGTCGTAGATATTCATTGGAATCAAAATAAAGATTGGATCCATCACTCCAAAGCATCAAAGAATACATAGTTAAATTTTCATACCAAGCCGACCGGCATGTTATTGTTTGTTTGTCTACTCCAGCCAACAGCATTTTATTTTATACTTGACACAAATCTTGCAGCTTTTTGTGGGCGGTATTAATAGCTTCAAAGTATCAAACACAAATTGAAGAACCTACGAAATTTCCGTATTCCAAATAGTGGATATAAATTACAGCTTTTCTGACATTTGTAGCGTTATTTCATGCTTACGTTTTATTTAAGGTGGATTGTTGTGTAGCGGAAATTTCAACTGCATTTTTCATAGCATGAGATCATCGTTGATAATTAACATAGCAACTAAATAAACACATAGGTAATTTAATCTTAATATATAAAAATCTGATGCCAAGATCCACGCTAATCTTTGAAACTACTTGAACGATTTTTAATGAATTCTGAATACAAGTATGTCTTGACGTCGTTGTTGTCGATTATTTTTTTTAATTAACACAACTTTTGCCTGGGGCTAATAGTTATCCACATACTGCAAAACTTTCTTGTAGTACTTCCACAGAGAAGTTTTTATACAACTTATTACGTACCTAGTTCAATATTGTCCATTAAAGCGATTTCTCTAAGTAACGTATCGTTTAAAATCGATGATTGCACTTTTCGGAAGTGTATCTTAAAATTATTTTTTATAACCACAATCTTACTTCAAAATGGACTTGTGTCGAGTATCTGTTCTCGTTCACGCAATTATAAAAGTGTCAGTTTTAATTAGAAACGGTTTAGATATTGCATGCAGCTGGTCCTCATCTTTTACAGCGTCGCATGCTACACCTTTTTTATACATAACTTATTTTTATTAGTTTGTCGTATAACAAATCTGTTAGGGATTTACTTCACGGCGTTAATCATTAAGGTCTGGTGACATAGTAATCATAGTTAATGTAAAGGGTTTTGAATTTTAAAGTCATAAGTAGTAACTACCTTAGAATAACAAGTGTTGATAAAAATATCTACATATACCAAATAGTCTTAATTTATAACAACAATAGGTTAAATTATATTTCCATTCATTCAGCAACGCATCTGTAATCATACGTAGGTATGATGTAATTGTGCTTAGGGATGGTTACTGATGTCCATGGGCGGCAGTGACTTACCATCAGGTGGACTGCATATTCGTTTGTTACCTTTATACGATAAAAAAAATACCAGTCTTGGTGGATATTTGTATCTTTGAATCACACGGAGTTGCCGGCAATTCGTAATGTTTTCTTTAAATGGAAGTATGTTAGATATACATAGTCGTTTGTCACAGAACCGTGTGAATATGTTTTTGTAAAAACCCCTCGTTACGATGATTTATGTTTTCCAGGAAAAAGGGCGGAAAAAGAAACATTTGCATTACGCTACAGATCTTCTGAAGGTAGGTACCTTTTTTGCGAAAATGATTTCTTATCTCGATTCTTCATCAGCTTTAGAGTTTGCTGCATAAATATTTGTGAGATATAATTTGTTATTTTTTGTTATAATATTTTTTATCTTACAAAAGTAACGATATTGGTGGTTCTCCCGCCTTTGTATTGTATTGTTGTGATAATGGATTTGTATAATGGTTATGGTTAAGTATGACTTGTTGTCTGAATTGTCGTCTGAGCCGCCGTTTTCAGCTCTTAACGTTAATCCAGTGTTGAATGTAGGAATTTTGAGTACGTTTGAGAAATGTATTATTATTTGATGCAGTGTCAGAGAATTTGCCATTCGTTTGCCAATCGTTGAGGTCTAAATATTTACATTAATGATTTAGCTTCATCATAAGGCTTACTTAGCAATATATTTAACAGTAAAAAAGTAGTAGATAAGCTAGTTGACCTGATGATATGTGGTTACTGACATTCATTGATACATGTATTCCACCGCAACATAGCATGCATAACGACTTCTGGATACTCAGATGGTTGCAGAGAGCCCCGTATGCAAGTTCTACCTTCTTGTGATAGCTGCCAAATGCAATAAAATATGTGACAAATTACAGATTACACAATAGTATGTAATGGCATACAGTTTCGTAAAACGCAACCCTTGGCAAGTTTGTAAATCACCAGGCACCGTAATTTAACGTCAAAAACTGTGCATTTAGTCTCGGAATAGCTTGCAATTCCTCATGCCGAAATTGCAGCCGAAAGTCGGAAAAAGGGAATATGTGGAATTATTTCAAGTGGAATAATTTATAACACGATATATCTTTACAAAACAGAATGCACTGCCGCGAATTCTTTTCGGTGGCGCCATGTTCATGACACTTAAAGGCAAAATGGCGAGTCGTAAGTATTCTTTATCTTTATGTTTTATCGCTTATTGTAAATTTTAGTTCCTTTCTTGCAATATTTAATACTTTATTTAAAATCGTCAGAAAATAGATCTTGGAAACGAACATAATCTTTTTATTTTTTTAATCAACTGCTCACAATTTGGCATCGTAGATGCGTACAACTAATAACAGTTGTAGTAGAAATTCACCGAAGAAGAGGTGGTAATTAAAGACATAAATTTGGAAAATCAGATATGCGTATGTCCTTAGATTGAACCGGGAACCTCACGTTATCTCTATGTTAGAGACCACTAGGCTATAACACGTAACTAAATTACTACTACTATTCCATTACAGTTTAGGAGAGACAGCCATGTGTCAGACGAATAGACAGACGGACAATTTGATATCATAATATTTATAATAATACCAAATATTATCTTGATTAATCTAAAGCAATAGTGGGTAATGACACAAAGGACCGAGGAGCTTATGGCATGCCTTTATTCTTCCAGCGTAACTAAGTAATCTGGAGGCTACAGGCTTCATATGAGTAAGGGTGTTTTTCCATTCACATCTACTTGCCACACCATTTGAAGTCATTTGTATGTGCGGGACATTCCCGTTGCTAGGAAACTTTCCCCGCCAAAAAGCCTTCGTCAAGTTTCATAGAGTGCTTCGTGATCCAACTGCGAATGAGGCTCGGTCTCAATAATTTATTGTAATTATGTTTTTGTTTACTGAACCAACTCATCCATATACTATTTTTGGTACAGATATTTTCTGTTACGTATGGAGAAATTGTATGAGGTTTGCTTTTCAATTTTTACGATTTCGACTGCAAAATATTTTGTAAGAACCGAAAATCAATTTTATGTAAAGAAACCCATGACACAATAATACACAAAAAAATGAAAAGACGGCACTAACATCCAAAAAGTATTATCGAAAAAAAATCTTATAAGTAAATAGGTACACTAATATTTTCGTATTGAGAATATCTCCAAAGTTCATTTCGAAGGTTGGTTGGAATTTAATCAATAGCAATATCATTTTTTAC
Source organism: Polygonus leo (assembly GCA_018250455.1). Lineage (NCBI taxonomy): Eukaryota > Metazoa > Arthropoda > Insecta > Lepidoptera > Hesperiidae > Polygonus > Polygonus leo. The sequence continues at coordinate 6,893 of DWNR01002344.1, forward strand.
CAAAGACATTTGTGAATAAAGATGCATTATTTCTCCTGAAAGGTGAAATGTTCATCACATTTAAGCAGCCACCATCCAACCCTCTCCAACGAAAGTACAAGTAGCCTTTTAGGCGGAGGATAAGAATAAGAAAAAATGTAATCCTAAGAAAAAATGTTATCCTAATTAATATGATTGTCAACCGACACGACATGAACAGGACATTAGCCAGGTGGACTCGGAGACCACCGCCACCCTCATAAACCTCCGTGAAGCAATTCTTGTGTTTCGGTTTGGAGAGGCGTGGTTGCCGGCTATGTTATTACACGAGGCGAATATCTTAGTCCTGAGGGGTAGCATCGGTGATCAAACTTAGGTATAATTTAATCGTACTTGGGGATAATTAGTGATGTCCACGGGCGGCCACTTAATTTTTTATTCAGAAAAAAGTACTGTTCCTAAGAGACAGAATAAAATATTATATGCATATTCCAAATATAAGAAAATTGTGTAATACGCCACGAACAGATGCTATTCTCATTTAAAATTTCTCAACGCATCACTGACACAGCGAAATGAAAGCTTCAACCTACTTTTATCATATTTTCGTTCCCCCAATCTTTATTCAAACCAAGCATTTCATTCCAAAGTTATATCTTCACAGTTCTTTGTTTCGCCATTGGCTATTCATCCCTGTAAAAGGGTTCTGTACTTTCTAACAACAAACACTTGGAGTGTAAAGGGCCGCCCAAAGATTCAGCTGTAACGGTTTTATTACTTCCAGTTCCAAACTTCAGTTCGCTGAATGGCCGTTTTATTGCTTGTTTTGCCCATTCTTCTTTTTCCTCGCTCTTTTAGTGCCTACGAGGAGTAATGATTTAATTTAAATGGACTGAGTTACCAACGATATCTACTGACCTATGAGTAGAAGAGTTTCCGTAACTCAAACTCCGTAACTCCGTTTCAATCATTATAATACGCAGTCGATTGTCTTTGTAAGTATAAAATTGCGTCCTTTGTCAATTTTTTTCTCCTAAAACGTTTGATTATTTTGATTTTTTTTTGTGTGTAAGTACAAAAAATGACTTAGGTGATTTTAATTTATCTCCAATAGGTAACACTGTAAACAAGATTTACAATTCATTTTTCGATTTTGAATTTAACTTCTTATATAAAAGATACAAATTCGACGTCCTTTTCTGTACCTGTTATAATGTATATAAAACATTCATGACGATCATTAGAATAAGATCGATGGTAAAAGCGTAAGAAACAACCTTACATTAGCATTTATAATACTAACCTATATTCATATAGTAGCTGTAGTAAAGTACTCGTATTGGTATTGAAATATTCTCTAAACAAATAGCTAGTTTCCAATAAAACTCTAGAACAATCGGCGCTGCGACTGAGTTTGCACAGTAAGGCGAGAGTATGCAAACTTGTTGTGATTCAGACGAAATAGACTGAAGCGAGACCATCGAAATCGGAACCGCGCGGAAAATTCTACGAACTTCTGAAGTACCTACAGTTTGCTGCAAGTACCTATTCTTGTTCTGCAAACTTTTTAGAACGCGATTTGGTTGAATTTAAAATAGGTTTACCCGATCTCGCATAGCGTTTTAAATAGAATTTTATTTTTTTAATAGTTTTAACCGACTGTCATAAAAAACATTCTTGTACTATCGTTTCAAAATAGCACTGTTTTCTCTCTTTCCACGTGTAAAAGTGAAAGACGATTAATTACATGTACGATTACGCCTGGGGGTATCTTCCGCTGAAATTATTCATCTACTTCTACAGCAATCGGCGACCAGAACAATACTGGGAACTGAATGATCAGATAGACGGATTAAGTTGTTGTTGTTATTATTTTTTCAGGTGGTAGAACTCGTGTAGTTCCACCGTGTAGAATCGCCACCTTCATAATCCTCGATGAACCAATTCTCATATTTCGGTTGCTGTTAATGCTTACTCAAGAAGCGGATATCTTAGTCCTCAGGGTCCATCTGGGGTTAGATTCAGGTAAAATATAATTTTTCTTGGGGTTGATCATATATGTCTATAGTCTGCAGTGACCACTTGCCATAAAAAAATGAAAAAATTGTATGCCTATGTTTTATTCTAAAGCTATATTATTGTAAAGTTTCATTAAAATCCATTCAGCAGTTTTTACATGAAAGAGAAACTAAGAGTACTTACAAACTTTTGTGTTTATAATATTAGTAGGATATATCTATACCAAAAGCTGTTCGTTTCATTATATTATTACCATTTATAAATGTTTCCTGGTGACTCTGAGAACCGTTGAATAATAGATTGGCGAGAATCGCTTTGACGCCAACCTTGTTAAACTAAATTTGGGTTTCCTGATAGGTCGTTTGACTTTCGCCAGCCCTTTAATTACGGACCAGACAGGCATTTATTATGGCGGATACAAAGTGGCGGGCACATATTATGTACGATATGTCCCATAGGACTAACACGGAAGTTTATTTCGGCTAACTACGTACGAAGATGAATGTATCATTAAAGGATATTTGAATTAGACATGTAGGTACCGTTGCTCGGGTACTTTACTTTATAATTATCAAAATATGATTAATGAGCATGTAATTACGAAGAAGCAGTAGTTTTTTCAAATTGTATTGTATTAGAATGCTTCAAACACGAATTGATGGCATGGATAGAAATTAATGGATTGTATATTTAAACATCTTCCTTGATCATAATCACAAAAGTTACAGAGTAAAGTTACGTTGTTTACAGAGTAAAGTGTTTTTTTTTTTTCCAAAAATGAGTTTCCTTTATTCTTTACTAGAACAGCATTGTCTGTTCACGAGAAACCTCGACTGTGCTATCAATTAAAGTTTAGGAGACATGAGTTCTGCAAAACTGAATGTAAAGATATTTATATAATTAACAAAAGGAAAATATTTCTTGAAAGGCTTTTTTGAGCATTGTTAAATAATGAATTTCATCTTTAAAACAACAACAATAAAACCAAAAAGTCACTTACTAACGTTACGAATTAAGGAAAATTCGCTCTGAAAACTAGAGTTAACTTACGGTATAAAATTCTCTAGGAGTATAACTTCATTGTAAATTCGTATTATTGGTACCTACTTCATGTTATGATTCCTTTTGATATAAAGCCATACTGTTTATAAAGTCTAATGAAACATTCATCAGCGGTCCCTAGGTCCCAGCCATGCATCAGACTTAAAGACAAAAACATGCTGGCGCTTTAGACAGATCCTAATTGATGTATGGGCCACACACAGCTAATTTCTTTAATTTACGATATCATCTTAAGTACCTACCCCGATCTCAAAAAATATTGTTATTACTTGACTAGCTAAGGATTCAAACTTTACTGTACCTACCGACAAATAAATTCTTAAATAATTCTTATGTCGTGTAAATTATTTGTAGGTACATTTTAAAAGCCAAGATTTTTAATAGTGTATCAGTTTTAGAAACTAATAAAGAAAATGTGTTTGTTCCTAATTTTCACATACTTGGAGCAAAAATTTTCTTCCAATGTGAAGTATTCGTCGTCCCTAAGTTACACCCTATAGAAGACAAATATGAAATTCGATTTGCAAAGACTACGACAAGTTTTAGGGTGCATTGGACAGACCCTAAACAGTAGACTCAACCGCTAATAAACTGTTTACAAATTCTAATGAAACATCGATCAATGTACCCGGGGTACCAGGACCGCATGAGGCTTAAAGGCAAAACAAACGGGCAAATTAGTCCGCTCGCTTTAGACAGATCCTGATTGATGGATGGGCCGCACCAGGTCTTATGCAATTAGCTTCTCAACAAAATCCGCGGCCGACAATACACTGACAGATTAAAATTGACTAAACGTCGTGAAGTTGCTTATGGCATAATATTTGTTTCATTTATGTTTTAATTAGTACTAAGTATTATTGTACACTTGCTTTGCTGTATTCTCGTTCAGGGGGTTTAGGTACTGTACGTGTTGATCGAATATGCATTACTTGCAAGGAACATGGCCCGTGGCCCTGTGGTCGCCATGCAGGCTTGACTCGCACAAACATATAATTTTTTTTTAATGTAAAATGGGGGTTTTTACTCTGAGGCTCGGTGTTTGTGTATTTCCATGGCACCCACGATACGGGGAATTTTAGTGTGGGGCTATGAGTGTAGAAAGGCTAAAAGTGTAAAAGTAATTTATGTCAGTGGGACTAAGATATACGAAGTAGGTAGGTACTAAACAACTTGCACTCACACCAAGCAAAAAGTGCTTACTTACAAATATTGTGTTAGTTTCTGCGCATCGTCTGTAAGTAGCATTATAATAATAATTATAGCAATGCAACAGGTGTTAGCGGCAGCAATAAATTATTATGAGAGCCATTTTTGCATTTATGATGTAAAAAACAATCCGGTAAAAAAAAAAAAAAAATTTAGCTTTAAACAAGCTACATATTTATTTATTTTTTTACCGGGTTCGATTCCCAGATCGCACAAAAAAAAATAATTAAAATAAATAATTAATTGTCTATTTACTTCTGGACATGTCCGCAGGGAAATTTAAGGCGGGTGTAGAATTTGATACAAATAAAAATATAAATTTCTTAGACATCACATAAACGTGGGTATTCTTTCTTTATTGAATAATAATCAGTTTCATAGTTGTTATAAAATCGTTTTATAATTGATAAAAAATTATTACATTTATCTTTTTTTTTTAATTAAGTACCTACTATATAATTAAATAGATCGCTAAATCATGCCTACCTACGAATACTATTATGTTGTACTATATTTGTACAACGGTTGTAATAATTAGAGACTAAATCATTTGTCTTTAAAGGCTATTTATAAGTTTTTTATACTATGATTTTTGCCTAATTTCATATTAAAGCTATATACGATAAAATGTGTCTTAGAATAAATAATTCTGTAGAAAGCTGGCCAGAAACCATAATATTTTTACGATATCCTAAAGAAAATGACAGCTTGTAGTTAAGAGAATATATCATAGTGTAATTATTATGACGACCCGCGTAGTTCAGTGGTCATCTTACCAGTAACCAACCAGTAACGCAAAACAGAAATCAAAATCAAAGTCAGTTTGATTTCTGTTTTGGGTTTAGTATTGGTGTACTCGTCTTATGTGAGTTCATGGAACCATGTCATATAGCCAGGAAACCGAAGCGTGTATATATCTTTAGTTTATCTTCAGGAAACAACGCTATCAGTAAATAGGCATTAGATAGGATAATATATTCCATTCATTATGATAAGTCGAGTCTGGCGTAGGATTAAACGGTCACCCATTAATTTAAATTAAACCATCTAATCTAAAGTGTCATCTTAATGAGCTTTGTTTAATGTGTTAAATTAATAATTTCGCACAGAGAGCCTCCTACAAAGCTTGATTTATTTTTACTTTCCATATTTTTAGCATAGTCCATAAATATATTAATAACTTAATACAATTGTTGGAAAGTTATTTTTGAATATGTATGTATTCTATATTATGCATGTATACAATAGCTGTTATGAAATTACCAACTGAGAAGGCAACCGATTTCATTACTATATACATTTGAATGTATAGGATAAATTCATAAACAATACGGTATGGGGATAACTTTACCTATAGATAAATGAGGTTCTAGTTCCGATATTCGTAATTACCTATTGATGTCACTAACACTATTATCTATAGGTATATATAAAAGGCAAAACTGATTAACTGACTGACATATCAATGCACAGCCGAAACTACTGTACATAGAAACTTGAAATTTGGTACAGGGGTTACTTTCAGGATCTAAGTGAGCACTAAGAAAGGATTTTTCGAAATTCTACCCCCAAGGGATTTTCGAGTTCTACGCGCTCGAAGTCGCGAGCAAAAGCTAGTGAACTATAATTGTTAAACACATAACCACTTACTAGCGCTTCTAAATTAGCGGAATCGATTAAATTCGTTTTATACTATGACTTCCATTAGAACCTAGAATCTTCCTTGGGTTTTACACAGACATACAAAACATTATCTTTAAATGGTACTAGTAGTAATCCTGCCTAAAAATACTAGATATTAGCGCCACTTGTCGAGCGTAAAAATCTTTTTTTTTTTATTGTGTAAAGGTAGCAAACGAGCATGCAGTCTACCTGATGGTAAGCGGCCACTGCCGCCCATGGACATCAGTAACCAGCTTTGAGTACGATTGGGTCAAGTACCTAAGTTTGATCACAGATGCGTTGCTACCCCTGAGGACTAAGATAATCGCCTCGCGTTAAAGTATAGCCGGCAACCACGCCTCTCCATACCGAAACACAATAAATTGCTTCACGGAGGATTAT
>DWNR01002345.1:0-13225 GCA_018250455.1 Polygonus leo
AGGGACCTGTCTTACTTCCGTAACGAGTGGGTTTGGCGAGAATTTCATTCATTGCTTCAGTGGTACAATCGGAGAGTGCAAGGTTGTCGTCAATAATGTGATAACTATATAAAGCAGTGATAGCCTAGTGGTTAAGAATTCCAATCTTCACATAGTGGGGTCCGGACTCGTATCCAAGAAAACACTTTTTTCCAAATGATGTGAATATCTAAACTTATATTATTACCTGTTACAAATCTTGGATAGACCTGAATCCCTTGAGATCGCTTATAGCCATTCCCACCCCCTGGACTGCCCTCGGTATAAGTGAATATGACAGTTGTATCGCTCCCGGCAAGCTGTGTACAGATTCTTCCACAAAATTCTCATACATCATCTCATTGATTTTATGTACAGATATCATTATTAATCTTTTATCATCATTTCTTTCCCTTACGATCAATCTTTCGTCGTTTACAACCCCACTTACAGTAGAACAAGTTCTTATGATTGTTTGCCAAGTATTAAAACAAATTGTCTAGCTGCTTACGTAATGCAGATGTCGCTAGTTGTCATGAAATTTAAAATCAGCTGTGAACGATTCGTGTCTAATGGTGACAAATGTTCCGAGATTATGTCTCAAGAACGTCATTTGCAAATTATTTGCAAACTGCTTGAGTTTATTTCCTTGCATTGAAGAGTTTACTTTAATTTGAGTTCAAACTATCTTACAGTAATTTCAATTATTTTTCGGTGTCCCAACTTATTTATCTGAAGTTAGTTAGTCTTTCCATTTTTGATCTGTAACGATTTTATTAATTTGTAACGATTAATTCCTTTTAACCGACTTCGAAAACGGAGGTTGTTAGTAGTTAGTATCATATTTAAAATCAGTGCCTGTACCAATGTGCATTTATCTAAATTTTTCAACTCTCATTAAACGATGAATTTTGAAAAAAATATTGTGTCTCTATCTTATATGAGTTGCTTTTGTGCAAATCATTCCTGTAGACTCGCCATGTTATGCGTCATTTTCCGCAAGTCTTTATAATAATTCCATAATTATAACACATTTTTAATGGACATTGATCTTATTCCTAACACAAATATCTATAAAGCACACAACAGAAAGCACCAATTAGAGAAACACTACATTCCATTATCATTCACTCAATCCGAGGAGGTCGAAGCTCATCTCACCGTTCGGTAGTGAATAAAAAAGGAGTGAATGATAAATAGTTGTAGTTAATCCGCTCTTATCGGAGCGACCTCCCGTGCGGTCCGAATATGAGAGATGAGAGATGGGGTCTGGTGGAGATAAGGCTTCCAGGTACTTACTAGGGATCGGTTCACGCGTTGTGATTGACGTTTTAACGGATGACCGGGAGTAACTGTAATCCGTGAGATAGTGTTAATATTTTGACTGCGGTGACATTTTTTTTTGGTTTTAAAATTTGAATTGTTTTAAATGTACTTTCCCTTTTATTAAAAACATAAGAATGGAAGGGAATGATTATTGTTTTAAAAGATATGTTACAGTCCAAAACTTCATCAAAATCCCATTGGTGCAAGTTGGTAGCATTAAAAAAAATACTGCTTTTTATTTCTGTTTAATATTTTTTGTACGAGTGAATCATTTGCGTATTTTAATATTTATCGTTGCGTGTTTTAAATAACTAATCGGGATTTTAAATATTTTTAGCCTTTATACATTACAACTAGAAAATATGAGACTTGGAAAATCCAAAAAAGCTGAATAAGCACTACCCGTATATGGAACTTGGGCGTAATCCCGGAGAATATGAGATCCCAGAAACCTATAAACGCCAGGTGGTGTTTTTGTACTGAAGGGGTCGTAGTAGGTGAAAATCTGATTTTCTCTCCCGAGAGATCGGGTGTCTTTAGAAGATTTTCCCCAGTTTATATACTTATGGACAGTCGCATTACCCGCAGGCGCAGGCCGCAGCAGCAAGCCGCAAATCTCCCACCATTAGTAACAGGCAATGACAAACGAGGGAATGCCGGGAGCGTTACGTTAGCGGCAGCTATCATATAGTTGTGACATGTAGCCTTGATACATTTCTACTAGAAGTTATTACGACAGTAGTATTAGCTGCAGATGCGGGCTACAGACGCAGGTTGCAGCGGACAAATGCAAAGCTATCACCATTAGTTACAGACAATGACTAAGGTGTGAATGGCTGGAGCGTTGTCTTAGTGGCAGCTATCATCTAGTTGTGATATGTAGCCAGCTATCATCTAGTTGATACATTTACACTAGAACCCAGAAGCGCAGTCGCATATGTCGCATAAGCCGCAGACGCAGGCCGCAGTGGCAAGCCGCAAAGCTCCCACCATTAGTAACAGGCAATGACAAACGAGGGAATGCCGGGAGCGTTGCGTTAGCGGCAGCTATCATCTAATTGTATCGCTATGCGCTCTAACTTAATGGTGTACGTGTTGTGACAAGTATCGATTATCACTTCATACGTACAAGGTTTTGTCCGCGGCTTCACACGGTGTAACATTTTGTGGACTATTTTTAATTATTGATGCCCTAAGAACGGTATTTTCTGCGTTCTATTGTGGTTTATCCCACAGGCATATTTTTGTTCCTTATTAATGTTGCAGAAACCTTAAATGCTTATCATCAGATAATGTGCATCCTCGTTTGTGTATCTAATACTAGATGTTTGAATATAGGAGTTTTAGAGTTTTTTATTTAACCCACTTTGTATTTAATCAAGTTAATTGTTTAATATATGTCTGCTTAATTAATTTAAAGCCCTTCCCGTCTCAATGATTTCCACTTGGAAGTCATATCAACCTACACTATTTGCAAACTTCATTAAAAATATAAACTTATTTTCTCTACTATAATAGTTGATTGTAGATAGATAAATAGATAGATAGATATCTTGTGGATTATTTTCTTAGAATTTATATGAGCGACATTCGCTCTCCACATTGCTCATGTAAATTTAAATGACACCCCAAAAGACGAGACCATTAAAATCCGTTCATTATTTACATTAAGCGAAGATATGGCGAAACATCTACAAATACACCTAAAATCTGCTCTGTTTTAGCTCGATTAAAAAGCAAATAGTAGTATTGTACCAGTATAACAATACCAGTTTTATCGACAGGCCCTGGCCTTCCCTACCATTTGTCGACAATAGTGCGTAGCATCCATCACTCGGGAACGCGACGTCTAGAGATAAAGTGCTACCTTATTACTGCATCATATACCTCTACCCAATATTGTCTTCAAGCATCAGACAGGTAATAGATATTCAAGAAGTATAGTCCATTTCAATGAATTCTGGCAATCATGTAAAAAAAATGTTGGTCTTTGGCCATCGGTCTACTATGAAATTAGAAATGGCTGTATTTGCTTTTTATTTAAATCAAAAATTTTGCTATTGCTTATTGCTTTTTATTCAAAGTTGGTTCCTTCAGAACTCTTTTTGAACGTCAAGAAAACTACTACCGCTTCGGAAAACTCTCCATGGAGAAGAAGCGGCAAGAAACTCCATAGGTGTGCTTATATTAATAAATCCTTTTAATAGCGATACTGTTTCTTCTTAAGACTTAAATAACTCTGAAGTTTATTTCTTGTCATAGTCGCCTCTTGTATAGTGAACAACCGAAATAAGTATTGCTTATGAACAAATGCTACGTAACAGAAATGCTTGAGACGGAGGTATTGCGCAAAGCAAACGACACACAAGTTCTATCACCATATTTTTTTCCTTTTAATCGGAAAAGCATAAAAACAGGAAGAAATATTTACGTATACTTAAAATATAACATAACCAGGGTGACACAAGTTAAAAATGAATTTGCAATAATATTGTTATTTAATAAGGATGAACATATATTGAACAATACACAACTTTAACTTAATTAAAAATTAATGAATCATAATTAAATTGTATTGTTCTAAAGTAACAAACAATATAAGAAAACAATATTATAGTACATTAAGACTAATTTAATGAATACAATAATGAGACGAATAAATAAACACTGTTGTCAGGTCGTTATAAAACGGATGAAAACATTCAAGTTATAATGATTTTGCTTTATTTTAAGGGACAGCCCTTAGGATCTTCACATTATTTAAGCGGATTCAAAAAGACACATGTAATTGGATTACCTTGTATGTTTGTTACGCGATGTCTTCGCCAAATCATATTTTAATAAGCAGGTATTTTTGAAATATCGGACGTGCGCATCTGTAGATTTGTAACTTGGATCCCCGAGCTAGAAATACGGCAGATATTTAGCCACTGTGAGGCTAGAAAAAAAATTGGATAGTTTGCCTCCCTGACATAAACTCTCCGAAAAAAAAGATTACGAATTTAAAGAAAAGATTTACGATGAAAATAGTGGATGAACATCATTACTTTAGCTATTTTTTTAAGTGAATAACTTGTATATTTTCTTACATTCCTCCTAACATCTAGTTTTCAAATACACAAATACAATGTATTTTCTGAATAAATTATTACATTTCCGTATATTTCGTAACAGTCGAGAACCCTACACGAGTACCAGAATGAAGACTTTAATAATCTCTTAAGACCCCATCGCCCACCTGAGCGTGACTCTCAGTTTTGGCCCACTTTATTATGAGGCCTATATTAATATCTTTTGTTATGATGACGGATCGATTTTATGAATTAACTTTTTGTGCTCGAGCTTTTTATGTGGAAATAATTGGATATAATTTTAATAACAGGGCTGAAGGAAAGGAAAGGTGTGCCTAGTAGATCAGTGATTGACATATTTGACAGAATGTAACATGTTTGAGATTTTTGAAAGGACGTACATGACATTGAACATCTAAGGCACAGACGAATAGAAGAGACGGCGGGCGAGGCCAAATAAATTGCTATCATTTGGTTGCTCAATATAAATGCTTTAAACGCACTATGTATGTTATAAGAAGGCAAAACAAACTATCCCAAGAAATTCAACAAACAGTTTTATACATAATCAATAATAATTCGGCGGAAGTAAACCAAAATACAAAAGTTTATTCAAATGGCAAATTAAGTTATTAAACTATATATTTTCTATAGAGAACTATAATAAACGTAAATATAATGGGAATAATAAATTAAAGTAAAGATCATATTCTGGACTAAGTCTTCGTTCTATATCTCTTCTACCTGGTCTGTGCCTAAGGCTTGGTTTAAATGATACTTGAGTGAACTCTCCGTGTCCATAATCCATACATACAATTATTAGTTGTTTCAACTTTGTACTCGGTCTAGTTGTAGCTTTTTTTTCATTTTAGTATGATAATAATATTGGCCATCGTACTCTTGTTCATACAGTTGTTCAGTTTAATATTTATACACGAAATACATATCCATATGAGCAAACGAGCTACTCCAACATCTTATTTTGAAAGCAACAGAAGTCATTTTGGATTAAAAAACAGCAGTGCTACACCCATACGTAATTGCCTTACGTATTATGTATGTTTTATTACATACTAGCAATGCGACCGAGCTTCGCTCGGATATTTTTTACATAGACAGCGCCATCTATTGTTGAATAGTTTAACTTCACGTTGATCATTGCCTGAAAATACGGATAAAACGACGTTTTCTGAAAATGAAACCTAGCTAGATCGATTTATCGCCCTCGAAACTCCCTAAATACAAAATTTCATGAAAATCGTTGGAGCCGTGTCCGAGATCGTTGATATATATATACATATATACAAGAATTGCTCGTTGAAAGGTATAAGATAAGATAAAAATAAACTTTATTAACTATGTTAAATTAAAACAAAGTTAGTAGCAAAAACTATTCTATTGAAAACGGTACATATTTATTCGTTATATTATTATTTATTTATTTATCGGAACTATGTTATTTATTTTTACAATAATAGTTTTTTTTATTATTTATCCAAATATTTAATAGAGTTTTACCAGAAACAAAGCTTTTCTATTTCTGGAAGTAATATTTGGGAATTTCTAATCGGGAGACTCATGTGAAGCTTATTTTTATGTAATATGCAAATAAAGTTTAGAGTTATATATTTATCCATGGTACAGTCCAAGGTATGACCAGAGCTTTTTTGCCAGGTGGTAGAACTCGTTTAGTTTGACTGGGGAGTTAAAGAGTTAGAGTAATATTGAAATTTCATACCAATGAAGAATATTCGAAGCATGTATTGCGAATTTATTTTCGAAAGTTATAAGAGTAAGGCTTCGAGAGAACGGCGCGGGAGAAAAATCGTTAAGCGTGAGCGTAACCACAGAGTGCCACGGGATTCCAGGTAGCGTTAGAAAAACAGATATTTTGAAAATGTGAAAAGTGAATTAAAATTAAATGAAATAATTTATTTTATATACATTTAATTAAGTTAATTGTATCAGGTGCTATTTTGCAGAAATCTCTGTCATAAAGATGTCACTAATACTTCGCGACAACTTCGCGTGCACCAATTATACAAAATACTGCATGTCCAAAAAAATATTTAATACCATCTGTACCATCAAACATGGTGCACGCAGATTGTTGCTAAGTAGTTTTGACCTAACTTTATATGAATAAAGTTAGGGTAAGTTAGGTACATATACAACTTTACTAAGACCTTAAAGGTATAGCAATATTTATATCTATATTTTGTAGATGTGCGGGCAGTTATTTGTGATAACGGTTTGGGGATACCTAACACTTAACTATAAAAAATGTCATAATTTTTTCACGCTAGAAATAAACAAAATGCATGACAATTTTTTATTTTTTTTTATTTTAAAAATCTTTATTGTAAATCCTAAAACTAGGTTACAAAGGGCGGACTTAATGCCTATTGGCATTCTCTACCAGTCAACCCAGGGTGATGGTGAGAATTTGCGGGCGGTGAACACAATATGTTACACAATTTATATGTTAGGGACGTTGTTTTTAATATGCAAGAAGTGTTCTTGGAATTATATGATATAGGAGTCTTCGGTGTAAAAATATCTACTGAAATGCAACTGTTTTTACCAAGAAGTCAGTCTGCATTATCGTTATGTTAATTTATAAAATATATAGTATACATATTTATTATGCTTGTTTGGACTAGGTATATTTCGAAATAAAAATAACACATGGAAACTATTTTATTATTATCTGTGAGTGCTACGAAATAATAAAATTTCTACAATACTTGACGTATCTACTACCTTAACTGAGATTGTCAAAATTAAATGTCAAGAAAATACCTTTAATCACTGCATGATCTTCTCCTTTGATGACAGTGCAAAATGCAAAAAAATCTAGGACTTTTATACGATACTCATACTATAATCTCTTATATGATTTATTGTCGAAATAAAATTATGTAAAATAATGGCAAATAAACAGTAAATGATTGAGTAAAGCAAAAACCTTGCAGATTTAACTGCTGACCGTACAGTTCGCAATAAACTCGGTGGAGTCTCATAAAACCTTTATGTGATTTACTATGTATTTAATACAGCCACAGTTGCTATGTGTATATGTAGTTAGTATATGTATGTGTGTGTCAGTAAATATGTCTGTGTGTCTTGTGTATGTGTGTGTGTGTGTATGTGTGTTTGTGTGTATCCATGGCGTCATTATTACGACGAATGTTAATTATTTTTTATCGGATAGAACGAATAATATCGTAATACTGAGAAAGGTTCCTTTCAAAAAGTTTTCTTCAACTTATGTGTGAGGCATATATCTTCGATTTTTCTTAATTGCGTACGTAATTATACTTTAAATGTTACGTGTTTATCGATAAGGGCAACAAAAATAATCTCATGAGTGTGAAGTATAATAAAAGCAGCCAAGTGCGAGTCAACTCGCGCATGAAGGGTTCCGTACCATTTTCTATAAAGAAAAATGGTATGTTTGTTGTATAGCCCCACTTAAATATTTATTATGTTGAAAATACGTCATCTGTGAAAATTACTACCTTCTTGCTATTATGGTTTTTGACGTGACAACGTCTTAAAATTCGATGGAGCGGGCTGCACCAAAAAACATGACTCATGCGGCGTTACCTCGCTCTAAGGCATTCCATTTAAAGCTTGAAGTGCAAGCGAGAGCGCGGAACGAGCAACAAAGAGGCACAATCGGCAGCGTTCGACATCTGTCTCTCTCCTACTTGAGTGAGTGATAGATCCGCGTGGACAGCTGCTATACAATAATACATTTACGTCTTTTCGTCAAGTATGAAGTGCAGTGAAAACCATTTAAGTCTTTTCGTCAAGTATGAAGTGCAGTGCAGCATCAGTATTTTCTTATGACGTTGTCACGTTCAACTATCGTCAGTAAACCGACTTTACAGACAACCGATTTTGTGAGATACGAGTACAGTCGATGACAGACAGACGGACAGCGGAACCCTAAAAATGATATGAACATGAAATTTTGCATTTGTCCAGCGGTAGACTATGACCTGTCACAATCCTCGTTGTGACGAGACCCGTGCCCAGCAGTGGGACAATAATGGGTTATGATGAGTTCTTTCGTAAGCAAATCAAATTCTGTTAGCTAGCGATGACGAGACAGCTGGGGCGGACATTACGGTTCCAAATTGAATATGTTAAACTATTTTTTGTAATACATTCCACATGGTGTGGTGTTAAATGTTAATCTAAAGGTTCTTTCACACTTCAACATTAAACTTATTATCTATTAAGTAACTTCAGTACGTTAAACAACAATAAATCATATTCATAGTTATTGTAACTATTCTGTAAGTAGTACTTATTGTAAGGTTATAAAACTTAAACCTCGTTCAAAAATATCCTTCTGAAGGGGGCTTATTTTTTATTTGGATGTATGTTACTCGCTATCTTTGTCTGTTGTGAATGAATATGTTGATACATAGGATTTAACTTTAAAATGGTCTCATATTTTAATGAAATATGCCCATTACTCGGAATCAAAAACTTAATGAATTGAAGAGTTCTTTTTGGTTTTTAAAGAAATGTTCATCCATAGAGTTTGTTACTATTTATTTTTACAATATGAGCACCAAAAAACAATCAAATAATAAGATATAAATTCCGTACTGTACTTAAAAGATGAAATTATGTTAAATAACATTAGTATGATAATAGCAACTACAAACAGGATGTCCGAAAAGTCAACGACCAAAAACGCCATTTTGACTTCTCAAAATTAAGTTTAGAATCGATTACTCAATGCGTTCTCAGTATTTAAGAATGAACTTACAAATGATACGAGCATACACTCAAATTTATTCCCTATTACAACAGTGCAAAGATCAAAATCGTACACGCCTTTCTATTTCGATCACACATTCGTACCATGTTTAAAACGCTTTATTATGAATGAATGGAACCGGTACTACTATAGAGTACATTTTTTACCTTTATCAGCCATTAAAACGATAATTCCAAGCCTTATGGCCTAAAAAATAAAGGTCATCGATTAGAAAATAGATTCGTTCGAGTGTAAAACGGGTTTGTCGAAATAATTGTACAGTACTCGATGTATCGATATTGAATGATAAATGATTGTATGTCTGAACGGATGGATTGCGTATCAGCGACAAAAAAGTTGTTTGTAAAAGTCGCGTCTAAGTTCATTCACCATTATTTGATGGCTATAAATATGGGCATAGAGTAGGCTTTGCCCAGAGATAATTGTGTAGATATAAATGAGAAACTTTTTTGAGCGTATAAGTACAACAGAGAGAAAATGTTGTTTACGTTAAATTGGATATGTTATTTCAAATATGTGTTATATGTGAAAAATAGCAATACAAGGGGTTACAATACACGTAATATTGCAAATGATACAGTTTTGTGCGAATATCACTTGATATATTAATGTATTGGTCAAGATGTCTAGAAAATTACCTTTAATATTCTTATATATGATAGTATTTTAATTTTGTACGTGAATCTATGTAGGATGTATACCTACAGCCTCATATGTATGTCTGCCTGCGCGCATTTTTGAATTTACAAACCTTAAAACAGTATCAATAAAAGCAGCATTGAACAATACTAATTTTCTCATATTTTTCAGACTTAAATAAGAGTACTACAAAAATATACACAGATGTTTATTATCTTTCTTCTTAATATTATTGAGTAATATCTATAAGAAAAAAATATAAGACAAAACATTAATTTCATTACATCTGAGATGTATTTTGAATTGATTTTACAATCATTTCCACAATGTATCAATCACTATATAACGGAACAATCAGGGGTAATCCATGTTCAGCATTCGCGGTTGATTTCACACATTGTGCCTCTATGGAAATTGGATTATACATGGTGTTGTTTTTTTTTTGAAAATTCATTAATGCAGAATCAAAAATTATTTTTATAGTCGTTTTAACTTACATTAACTAATTAAATAAAACAACTATAAAAATAAAGTAAATTTCTGAAGTAATCACTTATGTATTTACATGTAAAACGTAACTAAGACGAGACCATACGGCCTGCCCTGTCAAAAACATATCAGATCTGACGTAGAGCCAAGGTTCTAAATTTACTCGCCCTATCTTTACACACACAACACAAGTCCTTACTACACAAATTCTACACTTTAGTCAAAATATATGGCTTAAAAATATTTATTAAACAAAAACTTACTGCTATTCGAACAAATTAAATACCTATGAATCAAAAAACTACAAACCGTCGCTTTAAATTGCTACAATCCACTTTACCATATCACGAAAAAAATAATACTTAATCATAAACAATTACTAAACGAAATAATAAGCATCTAGCATCATTGCTCTGTAATAAATGATCGCTTATAATCTCAAAAGCATGTGTGCAAACAAAAGATATTTTAATTTTTAATAGGATAGAAGTTATATCAAATACATTAAACGGCTGTCCATAAAGATTATTAATATAATAGTTGCGATACCGCTTCCACCCACATGATGTTCGTAATTTATGATCTATGCTTCGAATCTGGTTTTAATTGTAACGCTTAAATTCGGTTAGCGTATGAAAAAAGAAAGCATGTATATGACACGGCATAAGATTAGTTCTTTGATGATTTTAATGATTGCTAGACTGTCCTGAAGGTAACGGACATTTTTTTAGTTTAACAGTTCTTCGAAAATATTGAAAATGGCACAAATCTCTCTTAACATAAAGAAGTTGAAAATAATAACAGAATATCAACGGTTGAAAATTCTTTTATTTGAAGTATAAGTTTGGACGATATTTCGATTAACTTTTTTTATTGTTTTCCAATATAAGAATTATTTCTTACTTTAAAATAGAAACCGAAAGCAATGTTTTGCAGTTAGGTTTTGGAGTAGACTAGCTAGTTTTAAATCCATGCATAAAGACTTCAATAAGTTACTACTTAGCTACCCTCAAAAATTTACACGAGTTATGGTTTATGCCTCACAATGTCTGAAAACTCACAACATTCAAAATTCTCATAATGATAAAATTGTATCACCCTGTACATGGCTAGGGCGCGTCCCTAGTCACGCGTGTCGGCCTTCCACTGATACGTGTCACCAACCCAATGAACGTGCATTCATTGATTTTTTATGCACTCAAATAAGGTACCTAAGAATTAAACTTTTATTTACTGGCTGGTCGTTGTGTACTTCGAGGAAGGAAACCCTTCATGATCTTCCATTAAGAAATTCTTAATACATGATTGAGGGTCTGAGTGTGGACCAAATTTAAAGACAAAGCGAAGCTAAGGTTTATATATGGTCCACCTCAGGTACAGCAGTACAGATTTGTTTCCTACTTCTCTTTTTTCTAATTTTATTTGTGTTGCGACAACATCCAAGTAAAACAAAGTGACCAGCTTAACGCCTTACGGTATGTAATACGGATGTGTAGGAAATTAAATGTGCATTAAGTATTTCGTCAAGCGGAACGGGGCTCCAGACGATGACGTCAGATTACGCGTGAGCAGCCAATATTTCTTTTGGAAAATTTGTTTTTAGGGTTGCGTAACCAAAGGATGTCAATTGGAACCTATTAGGCCTAACTAAGACTAAGTAAGTAAGACTTCTTTGACTTTGTAATAAGGTTACCTACAGGAGGTTGGACTGTCTCTTGAACCGTAATATGTAGTCATTTTTTAATGTGTGTTACTATGGCCGCAATAACAATAAATATAATAAATAAAAATACTTAATTAAATTTCTTGACTCTACAATGCAGTACAACGCGATCTGTAGGCAATCGGTACGAAATCCTTCATATGCGAGTCCTACCCCACTTAATCGATTATATAATATAGAAGTGGAAAAGGGACAGTCCATCTGATGTTAAGTCACTGCAGCTCATGGCCGATAGAGCTTAGAGATAGAAATAGGCATGCTTAAGGTCGACCACAGGTCACAGAGGATTATTTAATTCTTACAACTAGACAGATATACAAAAGGGATTCTTTTCAAGGGTTTTTTCATTACATAATCATTTGAAAAATAATTATCCTAAATTAAATGTTAATACGGTATAAAAACTTAATAACAGTACAAGTACAAATCAAGTTATTTAATAGTAACTTTGCAAGAGCAACGAGATGGAGTAATCGGACATCTTTATAACACTTTAATTATAAAGATGATTATAAAGATGTCTTAAGGACGGAGTTACAAGGTTTTTGCTCTAGGATGTTAGTGTTAAAATATGTAAATTTATGACTCATTCTAGTATGACCACTCAGGAGTCATTTGTAAGCCACCTAATACCTAGTAGATGTTTTTATAACGAAACTAGTGCATCTAACAGACGCTGATCTGCCATTAACATTAAATTTCCAAAAATAAATGAGTTCCGAATCGAGGAACTATCCTCACTCAAGTTGAACCAAGTTACACATGTGTACAAGCTTCATTAAAATCGGTTTAGTAGTTTCGGAGTTTATCCCTAACATACATCGTGACACAAGATATTTATATTAAGGTTTACAAAACTTGATATGATATATAAAATGGTACATATTAATGGTATTATTTGATCGATTGCTCTTGTGTTAGTATATGTGACTTATTGTGAAGACTATCGATTAATCATTTTTTTTATTGTGTAAAGGTAGCAAACGAGCATGCAGTCCACCTGATGATAAGTGGCCACTGCCACGCATGGACATCAGTAACCATCCTCAAATACGATTGAGTCATACCTAAGTTTGAATACAGATGCGTTGCTACCCCTGAGGACTAAGATGTTCGCCTCGAGTTTAAGTATAGCCGGCAACCACGCCTCTCCATACC
>DWNR01002346.1:0-13224 GCA_018250455.1 Polygonus leo
CAAAACCTACGGTAAAGCTGTAAAGGCCATTCAGGGCCAAAAGCAACTACACAATTCGAAAAAAAAAAAAAAAAACTGGACTGCTTGTATACAGGACCTTTTTTACACTAAAAATATTGACGCACATCACTTAGTACGCCTTTGGCCATGCCATATATTTGACACATATGTATCAAATAAAATAATTTATTGATAAACATTTACCAACTAGATATACTCTCCCTCTAAGGAATGCTACTGAATGATGATGTCTTGGTTCTGGCAAAGAATCTACGCAGTCCCACGAGTTAGATACTGGATCAAACCTGAAAATATATTTATGAGGTATTAAATAATATTATCTATTGTTATTATATAAATAGTTGTATAGTTACAAATTATTACTGTTAATGTTTCTATTCTCATTCTACTTTCATTGCATTGCATTGCAAGGATTACACTAGAAAAAACATTTTCATATTTTAAGCCAAAGCTGAAGATTGAAAATAAGTAATAAAAACACTACTTTAGCAATATAATATTGTTAGTCATCATCACAAGCTTGTTTTGCATTAAATATTTAAGTTAATTAGCAGAATATGAGCAGTAATGACCTATAAATATTATCTCCTTTATTGTCAGACAACCCATACGGCGTGTGAGGATCGATGCCACCGAAAACCAGCACAGTCTCTCTCTCCCAGTTGAACAGCGACCCTTCTGTTATGTAGTTCTTATTTGACGGACCCAAGATAGACGTTGATAATTTGTTCCTGTACAAGATAAAAATGAGAGTAATATTCGTGCTAAATTTCTAAAAGAGTTTCTAGAGAAGGAAAGAAGAGAAGGAGAACATAAAGGTGCAAGGATTAAATTGGACTGAAAATTTACGGACGTAGGCTTTACTAGCCGCTATTTGGCTTGGCAAAGTAATATCACAAGGAGGAAGGAGTATCAAAGAGTAGACCTCGACAACCAATAGTGAATATGATAAGGGGAAAAAAGGTAAATTATTATTATATAGCGGTTACTGTACAGATTATTATATACGGATACGGATATGTACCACTTTTGCTACCTTTTAGCAATGGTGTAGCGATATTGTAGTCTGTTATAAAATATTTATCAGGCGGTCCAGTCAGTCCTGAAGGACTAATAACACATCAGCGACTTAATTCACATCCCTTTTCCTATGTATAGTTAAGTACTTGTTGTAATTTATCGTTTGTTTTTGGTATGACATCATTTTGTTTTCCAAGTTTGCCTTAGATGGAAACTACAATGGGTAGCATCTTACAGTTTAGGTTATCATATAAAATTTCGTATGTTAGCATAAAACTAGATCTCTTACATATTTGCTCTAGCAAAGCATTCCTTGGATTGGTTGAATAAGGAAATCTGCGGGCTTGGAACTTTTTTTTGCGAAGCCGATGAGGTTTGCTGGGTCTGCTCTGAACGTGATGTGTTAGCGGTGGCTTGTGTTTGCACAGGTGGGCTTTGGGTTTCCCTAGAATAAACAGTGGAAATTATCCTTAAGACAGGGACGCTCCTATTGATGGCAAGTTTAGCTTGTAGCTAATTAGTCAGACAGGTAAACATACAAAGCTAAAAAACGGGTTTTAAAAAACGTATTTTACTTGCTTACATATTATTCCATATATAAGGATATGATTAATTCTAAGAAATAAGAAGACACTTCAGTCAGCAAAAAATGCAGCTCCGTGACTCGATTAAAGCCAACCCCAGTCGTAGATTTAGTGTTAAATAACATATTACAAACTACTCCCCTAGAAAGATTTGCCTAAGATGTGGAAAATGGAGTTACGATAGATAAACCCTCATACTTTTTAGATGCTGCCAATGATGCTGTGGCGGCGGCAAGGTAGCTCGCTGCTACGCTGTGACGCTTCTCCCTGTGGCTGCTGGTGAATTGATTCTGAAATGAAAAAATTGAATGAATATTAACTTAAAATAATCGACGTAGTGACAAGCTGGTACTCGCACACGAAGGATTCCATACCCATTAACAACAGATGGCGTCCTAAGTTGAAATGTTTTACATGAATACCTAGGTAGCTTTGTAATCAATATTCTTTAATGTTAAGTAAATATTTTGTATTTTTGTATGTTTTTCACATTCGTATAATCTAACATCTAACACAACCTTGTACACATTGCCAACAAGTGTACTAAAATATAGCTCCTATAGAGAAAATTATTCATACATATAATTGATCTTTGTATTATATATGCCTCCTTTTTTTCAAAAACTCTACCATCATGTAGAGCGTGCAGGTTTGTAGAGAAAGGGAAATTAAGCTCACAGTTTCGGTAGCGGTGGTTCCGATGGTCTCACTGCTCGTTTCAGTGGTCGTGGTGGTGCCTACAACAGACTCCTTTTCTGGCGGCTCAGTCATGGGAGGCTGCGTCATCTAAATTGGAAAAAAAGTTTAATCATAAGAAGCGTCTAATAATATTTTCTTTATATTGTTAGTTTTATTTTTTGTGTTCCATCATACCCAAAGAGTGCCAATGTACTGTTTTTTTACAGAATATGTGTTACTATGATCGCTACAAAAACAAATAATAAAAAGGTTATATATTTTTTTACTATTTTAATTTTTGAAAACGTTCTATGTTTCCTTTCCAAATACGACTGATTATTTGGTCATTATATGCTTGATTATTTTAATTTTGTTATGAAAAATGTTTATTGTATTAAAGTCGCTCGTAATCTCTTGGATCAAGAAGAAATTTTAAAAAAGCCTGTATTTCAAACCGCAATAAGTCAGCCTCATCTTTTCTACGCAATACGTCTACTTTTTCTTTTTTCTCTTAAGAAACTGCAGAAAAGTAGCGTAAGCAAAAAATATATAAAGAAATTGTATAAAATAAAACAAAAAATAATGATTACGTTTCTGTGATGTATTGTACAAGTGTGAATCTGTTGGACATTTTTTCGAATAGTTTGCTGGTTATTCGGCGACGACGACAGTTTTCTTGGATCCTATAAAATAGTTAAAATAGTTAATGCATGCATTTATAATATTAGTTATTACTTTTTCGTGTTGCGTATAATATTATTATTAAAAAAAAAGAAAAAGTAATAACTAATATTATAAATGCATGCATTCATACAATGAATTTTTAAGGACATAAGTTGCCTTCTACGCTGGAAAAATACATTCCCACGATTTAAAAAAATACTGTAGAAATTGTGTAGTTCGCGTACTTGTACGCGTCGTTGTATTGTACTCTTATAATCCTCCGTGAAGCAATTTTTGTGCTTCGGTTTAGAGAGGTGTGGTTTTCAGCTAAATTTATGAACGACGCGAACATCTAAGTCCCCAAGACAGTTGCAACTTATCTGTGGTCACCCTCAGGTACGATTAAATCGTACTTGGGAATGATTACTAATGTCCATGGGCGGCAGTGACCACTTACCACCAGGTAAACTGCATGCTCGTTTCCTACCTTTATTCAATAAAAATGTTATAAATACGAAATAAATAACAGAATTGCATTTACCACAACGTATACAAAACCACATAAAACATTTTAAAACGACACAAGTTAAAAAAAAAAACATCCGCAAAAGTAATACTATAGGTGAAGATCGTTTCTAATGAAATACTAAGACCAGAACCTCCACAGGCTTTTGTATTTGATCTAACTGAGGACTTTTCTTCCATTCGGCTGTAGAGTGCGTTGGTAAGGCTGTCTCGGGGTCTGGTGACCTGCTGGGGGAATGGCACTGATTACTTTCTTTAACCTGAAACAAAAACATACAAAGAACATAAATCGGTTGCAAACTTTGATCGGCTCTACCATACCTGTGATTGTTATACTAAATATCGTTGGTAAAACCACGAAGGAAAATATTTTTTATGTGGTATTTACTTAATATAATCATCTAATACCCAATGAAATATTTATAATACCTACTGAATTCTCTAAATCATACCGTGGTTACTTTCAATTTTAAAGGTTAAGATGTGGAGAAAACAAACGCGAAAAAATACATATGTAGGACATTGAGTAATTCTTGATATATGGGTTTGCAAATTAGGTATCTATATAATTATATATATTGGTATTCGTATACTTTGGACTTTTTTTGGGTTAATCTTTTTCTTTGTTTCCGCCTTTGCTTAATCCCATATTTGTAGAGCGTAGTAATTTGCTGTAACGTCAAATTAAAACTTTAAATATTCCGTTTTGAGCGATTCCAGCTTACACTCCATCTTAATATAATGTGTTTTAACTTGGATGGGGACGCTACAATATTTGTAGACTATCATACTTCGATTTTGGTCTAAGTAGACATTGATCACTTAAAATTTGGTTATGAAAGCATAATTATATTAAATAGAATGTAGCCTAACCTTACGTCGACTTTCAAAAAATTCGCTCATTGTAGGTAATTTTTCCTTGTCCCCAGCCAGCCCTTTGATTGCTGTAGGAAGTGGGAAATCCATTTTTGGCCTTCGCATTTTTTCATTATCCATTCCACGCATACTTCCTGATAATAAATAAATAGTGAATTAACAATTCAACCGTTGCTATTTAAGAACAACAGGCAACATCGGCAAGGTAACGTAGCACTATTGGGCCTAATTTAAATTGTATTGAATTTATTTTTAAATATTATAAATGTAGCAGACTAGCATACAGTCCACCTGATGGTAAGTAGTCATTGCCACCCATGGACATTAGTGATCATCCCCAAGTACGTTTGAATCGTATTAAGGTTGACCATAGATGCGTTGCTTGTTTATAATATGGCCGGCTCTTCAAACCGAAACATAAGAAATGTTTCACGGATGATTATTAGGGTGGCGGTGGTAAGAGAAATGTCTCATATTTCTTTAGAAATCGGTCATAGCTTCTCTTAATGAACTAAATTACAAGAGGTAGTTTCGTATAATTGTACATTTTTCAAGTCAGTACTTCAAAGATTGTTTTGATTCGAATTAACAAACATTTTACTGAAATGAAATTAAAAATATAATTATTTATGTTTATGCCCTAAATTATCTTATCTTATGATTATGATACTGATATTGATATTGGTACTAAAACAATAAAATTTAAACCCGACATTGTATTGTCATATTTTGTTATTGCCGTGTGCGGTGTTTAAAACACTTTCCGATTTTGAAGAAGGGATTCATTATGGAAAAATCTTATGTTACAAGTAAATCAAAAAATCGGATTTAATTTACACATTTTTTTATAACATAAGCTTATTTATTTACTTAATAATAATAATCTCTGTAAGATCACGTGTGCTAGAATAATTATAGTTAAATCAAAGTATCATTTATTAGTTACTATCATCAGAGTACCTATAATAAACAATGCAAACAATACGTATGGGACAAATAACATGTATGGGATAATTCAGTGCTTAAAATTAATTAGTTTTGAAGGTTCTTTAAGTTTTCCTGTTTTCATGTTTATCAGTCTATTTTCGAAATAATAATGCTGACATCGACAAATCGATTTGAGTATAATAATCCATGTTGTGGCCATGAACCCTGTGTGAGACTAATCACTATTTTGCTGCAAGGAAAACCTTATCACCAAGTTTAACATTGTTTGAATTTTTATTTTCGGCT
This sequence comes from Polygonus leo, assembly GCA_018250455.1. Classification (NCBI taxonomy): domain Eukaryota; kingdom Metazoa; phylum Arthropoda; class Insecta; order Lepidoptera; family Hesperiidae; genus Polygonus; species Polygonus leo. Next base: position 5,601 of record DWNR01002346.1, read on the forward strand.
TATCATATATGAGATTCGCAATTATAAACAAAAACATACGGACAGAAAGGCAAAGTTCCATAAGAGCTATGAATTTTTATTCCGCAAACAGTTCTAAGCATTGACTTTCCACTTTAAATGTTCACAACAACAGAGAGCAACTTTTTCTTGGAATTGTTCAAGTTTAAGATAATAAACCATACCCTGAATTTAGTTCTCATTATGAGTTCTTTATTTATTCTACGGCGTTCCGTAGTATTTACAATGTTGACAGAGTTGTTGGAATATCCACGTCACGTCACATTTGGTGCATTCAAGGTCGCCATCCGCGTCTCACGGTGTATTTTGTATTGAGATTTGCAAAACGTGACATCCTTAAAAAGTTTGTTTTGTGGGCGTGCTATGGGTATTTTATGTCGATAACGTCAAACTTATCTGCACATTATTTTTAAGGAAAGTATGCCCAACCATAAGTAGGTAAATAAATTTGCCCTTTGAGGTACCCTCATAATCCTTTATGAAGCTATTTTTGCATTTTAGTTTGAAGAGGCGTGGTTGCCAACTATACTTACGCATAAAGCAATCGTCTTAGTTTTTAGGGATAGCAACGCGCCTGTGGTCAATCACAGGTGTGACTAAATCGTACTTGGGAATGATTAGCAATGTCCATGGGCGGCAGTGACCACCTACCATCATGTGGACTACGTGCTCGCTTGCTATCTTCAGTCCTTCATCCGATAAAAAAATATCCTTATTTATCAATTATTTTTCAGACTCTACTATCGATGGATATTACTTATGTATGTGTTAAAAATCAAACATTGTTTTACAATGTTTGATCAAACATTGTTTTACAATGTTTGATTTTTAGTTATAATATAGCTTTAAAGTACCTACATACCTCCTTCAATTTAACAATATCCTATTAGGCTAAAGTTTTTGACTGGCAATCTTAGTTTATTTACAGCCAATGTTGAGTAGTGTACGTTTGGAAAATCATGTAAAAATATGTAAATATGTAAAATGTAGCTACTTAATGTTTACTTATATTAAAAAAAACCGGTACGAATGGAAGCATCGTATCTAATTCCAGTAAATTTGTTAATATGATGCGGTTTTCCTTTGCATCATAATAATAAGTTTTATTTTTGACATGGACTGCAATCTAATTATAAGTATTACACTTGTCTGAAATAATATATTCACCGGGCATATTATCCTCGTTTCGTCTGGGCGATTGCATCATGGCCATTTGTTGATACATCTGGTCTTTAGGAAGCTTGAACTGCTCCAGATATTTTAGGAAGTCCTGGTACGTCACGTGGTTCTGAAAAATACAAAATATTGAGGCCGTTACAGAGCTTTAATTTTGGATACAATATGGTTTTACCAGATAACATTTGTTGAGCGATGATTATTTCGGCTAACATACAAAAATAATATACATGTATGTTATGTTAAACGTAAGTAAAGTTTTGATGAATAGAAAATTTTAACGACTTTTAAAATAAAAAACCTTACTTTAGTGGGGATGATTGGATGGGTTCGTAACGGGCGAATGTATCGCGTTATATATATATGGATACATTCAAGCTAACTTAAAAACATGCTTATTTTTGGCACGTGTTTAAAGTAATCCTATATTAGACTGAACGATTATTTTTAATGTTGAGTTTTTCTATTTAAATATAGGGTGTCCCAAAATTCAACGATAATCCGCGAACTGGAGGTAGGCCAGGCCTACTTGTGCCTGTCATGAAAAAAAAAGATTGGAAAAAATCAGCCTGCGATCACTATCGATAGCAGGATTATTAAGGATAAAATATCATACCAATAATTAGAACGGTTAAAATTGCCAATCTATGACTATCTACTGTATTTCAAAAATATGACAAGGGTGGGGCATTTTTAATTATTTTGAAAAAAGTTAATATCTAAAAGACCACGGGGCAGATTTTTTTTTATGACAGACATAAATAGGCCTACCTCCAGTTTATCGGATTATCGTTGAACTTCGGCACACGCTATATGACTAGTTAATTAATGACGAATAGATATCAGGATTAAAACGTACCTTTTCCTCGCCAATCCAGTTTCTTTCCGCTGGTTCTGTGAGACCAAGTACATCGATCCAGTGATAATAGTTATTTGAATTGTTTCCATACCAGTATTTGATTATGACGTACCTGTAACATACATACGTTTACTTTGTATAACTATACTATATAATTGTCTGCTTTACAGTCAGAGACAAGCCGTACCTACAAATAAATGGCTATAGTAATGTCATACTCTAAGACTAAGCGCTCTCCATCTGTAAAGTATACTATCTAAATCCTGCGACTTCGTATGTGTATATCGATTTAATTATACCTACTGCATTCATACATAAACAGTCACAGTCAGTCCGCAGGCGACGGCCCGTGCGCACGTTCACCGTGTACCTAGAACCTGACGCGTTATTATCGCTCAACTCAGTGATTCTCAAGCTTGTGCCCGTATTCTGCCCGCAAAATACACCCCAGATGTTCCATTGCGTTCGATGCCATGCCGAATTTAGAGACGGAGTGCAGTGTTCACTATGTCTAGAGAACTATGATTTCAAGTGTGCCGGAATCACCGAAGTCGGATATCGTAGATTAGGTGATAGGAAGAATACGTGGAAATGTTTGAGCTGTAAACGTACAAGGGTGGCGGGATCCTCAAGTACATCAGTATTAAAATCTCCAACACCTGCGAACATGGAAAGTATAGCCACGGAGTTAAAACGGCTCTCAATGCAGATGGCAACCCTGCCGTCTTTGGCAGCAAACTTACAGGCCATACAGGAGGACATTGCAGATTTGAAGTCTATTAAAGCTTCGGTAGACTTCGTGCATGGTTCCGTGGAAGCTTTGACTGACCGTTGTTCGGAGATCAGCCAGGAGGTTCAGAAATGCCTTAAAACCAGGGAAGATCTTCAACAGCTTCAACAACGTTTCAATCAAATGGAAGCCAAAGTAAATGACTATGAGCAAAGTTCGCGACTTAATAACATCGAGGTCAAGGGCGTTCCATATACGTCTTCTGAAAACCTGTTCGAAGTTGTTAACAAGCTCGGGGGTGTTGTTGGCTGCTCAATACCGAAAGAGCAGATTAACTACATCGCCAGGATTCCTATGCGCAACGACAACAAATCCATTATAATCTCAGTGCACAGCCGATACCTAAAAGAAGAGTTTGTTGCAGCAGCTAAGAAGTGCACTATTGTTCCGGATAAGTTGGGCCTCCGTGGCGATAATCGTATTTTTATTAACGACCATCTCACCCTCCAGAACAAATTACTTCTTAATAAAACAAAGAACCTAGCGAAAGAGCGGGGGTTTTCTTTCGTCTGGGTAAAAGGATGCAAGATCTTTGTACGAAAAAACCCCGCCTCGCATGTCCTACGGATAAACTCCGATTACGATTTAAAAAATATATCGTGATTTATACTTTAGTACCTATTATCATTCTACTTAAATTTAATTGCACGTATCACATGAAATGCTTGAGAAGCACTGGCTCGCTCGAAAACCGGTATTTTGCCTATGAAACCGCTCAGCGCATGCACCTCTCTTTTTTCCTATTGCCGAAGCTATCGCCTTGTCTCACTCGGACAACTACTTATCTTCATTCTATTGTTTCTTTTGTCAACGCTAATTACCTTAGGCTACAGTTACACATGCTCATAAAACGGCATGCTTATCAGCATGCTTGAAACAAGCATGCTCTTCAAACTGATACATTTGCTTTTGTATAGCATGCTTTTTAAAGATATACTTCTAAGTAGGCGCGCTAAAACACGCCCCCTTCCACCCGCGCTGCGGGTAGCATGCCTAAAAATCGCACGACCGTCGATTTTTGAGCAAACTCGAAATGAGCATGCTTATTATTAGCAATGTCTCGACACACATGCTACTAAGACGCAATTGCTCAAAAGTGGCATGCTTTCGTGCTTGTAATGAGCATGTGTAACTGTAGCTTTATTGCCGTCTTTTGTTGCTTTTTACAACTACTTCATTATTTTTGCGCACTGTTCAATTTATATTTAATAATATTATATGCTACAATCTCATTTATGATATATTCCATTTTTGCATATCTATTACTTATCAATGCCTATATCTTAGCATTCTTAGCAATGAAAATGGTACTTAAAATTTACTACCAAAATGTACGTGGCTTGCGTACGAAAACATCTGCTTTCTATCGAAACATTTGCCTTAACACCTATGATATTATCTGCTTAACGGAAACTTGGTTAGTTGAGGGAGTCAACGATAGTGAACTCTTCGACAATCGTTACATAGTATGGTGCCGGGACCGCGATTATAGGAGAACCAATCAAATTTTAGGAGGTGGTGTTTTAATTGCTGTTCGACGTGAACTTGCCTCAGAGATTCGTAGCGAATGGTGTTCAAACGCGGAGGATCTTTGGATAACGATAACTTGTCACTGCCGGAAACCCAATATAAGGTACAAATTGCATTTATGTACAGTTTAAATATGTAATCAAGGTACAGATGTTTCTTTAACAACTCAACTAACTACTTTTTCTAATAAACTCACTGAAATAATTTTAAATAATCAAACGGATAAGGTTATTGTAATTGGCGATTTTAATATGCCTAACATAACGTGGCAATTACTCGATGATGGCTCTTATTATGCCAGTGGCATTCAGGGCTCTTCCCAATTTGAACTGTTTGACGACCTTAGTATATGCAATCTATCTCAATACAACTCTATACATAACATTAACAACAGATTATTAGACCTAGTTTTTTGCAAAAGCCCATTAGACATTGTACGCAGCCATGATTCACTTGTGCCAGAGGACCCACACCACCCAGGCCTTTGCATATCTGCAGACTTTATTAAGCTACATACTTTACGACCACCTCCCTACACCAAATACTTATATCACTCTGCGGATTATGTTTCAATTATGTCAAAAATTAATTCTATTAATTGGCATAACGAACTGTTTAATAAAACTTTGGAAGATGCCTTATTATTTTTCTATAATACAATTTATGATCTTCGTAACAACTACGTACCTTCAAAAATAATCAATTTGTCTCAAAAGTATCCTCTTTGGTATAAAAAGCCACTTATAAAAATAATAAAAGAAAAATATAAGTATCATAAAAAATACAAAATATATAATAATCATTCTGATTTTCAATCGTTCGCAACACTTAGAGATCGTGCAAAACTGATGGAGTCAAACTTGTTCTCTAATTACATTACTACCATTGAAAGAAATATTTCAAAAAATCCCAAAGCTTTTTGGTCGTACATAAAATTTAGATATCAGAACAACCCCATCCCTGCTGTACTAAGACTTGAACAACGTTCTTCTGGTTGTGGTAAAGAAATTTGTAATATGTTTAGTGAATACTTTCATTCCAGTTTCTTAGGCACCACTGACTTACTGACTGACTGACTGACTGACGATGGTCTTGTCGATCACACATTGGACAACGACACATTGCCACTGGCAGACATCAGTGATATCGAGGTAGATCCAGTTGTGGTATGTAAATTATTAGAAAATCTTGATGTGAATAAGTCGGCAGGTCCAGATAACATTCCGGCAATATTTATAGTTAAATGCGCAAAAAGCCTTGCATTACCCATATCGTTATTATACAGACGTTTTTTGACTGAGGGCGAGGTTCCTTCTATGTGGAAATCAGCGCATATTACGCCCATCCACAAAAATGGACCACGAGATAACGTAACAAATTACAGACCTATCTCCAAACTCTGTCATTTTGCAAAGGTTTTGGAACAAATTATTCATAAACAACTGTATAACTGTCTTAAGCATTCATTCATCGAACAACAGCATGGATTTCTACATGGTAGATCCACAACGTCAAATCTTATCCTTTGTAGCGATTACTTATCCCAGCACATGTCGGGACCCTCTCAAGTCGACGTCATTTACACAGACTATAGCAAATGTTTCAATAGAATTGATCATTTAGTACTCTTGCGTAAATTGCAAGCCATAGGTATAAGGGGCAATCTGTATAGATGGTTCACGTCTTATATAAAAAATAGATGCCAGATGGTTGTGCTTAATGGGTACTCTTCATCGGCAATGCCAATACCATCAGGATTACCCCAGGGTTCGTTGTTAAGTCCGCTTCTGTTTAATATTTTTATCAATGACATCCCTACGTGTTTCAGTTATTCTAAAATTTTAATGTACGCCGATGATATGAAGATAATGTGCCCTATTAAATCTTATCAGTGTACCCAACTTCTCCAAGAGGACATTAATAGGTTTTAAGAATACTGCACAAAGAATAAACTAGATCTAAACGTGAAGAAATGCTAAATATGCTCTTATACTCGTAAATCTGTCCCAATAGTAACTAACTACACATTAAAAAACATGGATTTAACTCTTGTAACATCAATTCGCGATTTGGGAATAACATTTGACTCAAAATTAATTTTCGATGACCACATCAACAATATTGTCACAAAAGCCTCTAAAGCACTGGGATTTATATTGCGAATGTCAGCGGATTTTAAATCTATCAAAATTCTCAAAATTTTGTACTGTGCTTACGTTCGAAGTCACTTAGAATATGCCTCACAGATCTGGAACCCCGTATATGTATAACGTTTACATCACACGTATTGAGCGCATACAGAAGCGGTTTCTTCTTTATCTACAATTTCGATCGAAACTATAACTATACATACCAAATTACGTAAAGCGTTGTCAAAAGTTTCAAATTCAACCGCTGGATGAGAGAAGGCGTATAGCGGATCTTGTATATTTAATGAAAATAGTGAACGGGCAGATCGACAGTCCTGATCTTTTAGGTAGCATCGGCCTATCTGTTCCTTATTTATTCCATAGAAGACAAACTACTATTTATATACCACGCGCTCCAACCAAATACAAGCAAAATAGCTACTTATTGCGGGCGAGTAGGTGTTTCAACGACATTTCTTTGCAGTATGATGTAGATCTATTTCACACAACTCCGAGAGAGCTAAAGGTACTCCTAAGTAATGTGTTTTTTGTAACTATTAGACATTAATACCTATTTGTGTATGTTTTCATCTTTAATCTTTGTATCCAGTATTTAACCCTGTGCGCACACACCCGTTAAATAACTGCGTAATTTCTTTATTGGACTAATATGTTTCTATAAGTGAAAACTTTTAATTGGCCTTTAGATACTATTTAATTGTACTTATTTGCATGTAATTGTAGCTGTAAGTTTTCCACAATTTGTGAAATAAAATAAAAATAAATAAATAAACCACTGAAAGACTAGTAGTAAAAGAGTTATGAATATCGGTTTTCTTATTTACAAACAATACATTTCAAAAAATCTGAACACTTGCTTTCTTTTTAAAATTATCATAGATATTTTACATATTTACTAGCTGACCTGGCAGACGATGACCTGATACTGACTTTCAATTTTCACATATCGACGGTTTCCGGGCTATTTATTTTAAGCGACATTTTTTGAACTTTACAGGAGAGCAATTTACGTTTCAATTTTCGGAAAAAAAATCATAACTTAAAAATGAGTAACGATTTTACAAAAAAGAAGGTAATACTCGGTTCTGTATTAAAGTCCGC
>DWNR01002347.1:0-13222 GCA_018250455.1 Polygonus leo
AAGCACGTGTAATCCTCGAACCGCCGCGTCACGGCTCAGCGCTCGTTAAGCTTGACGGCTTAACACCAGACAGCTACGTTACGCGAACATGTTTACATACACAACTACAAACGTACAGACTGCTTTTAATAAATAATAGTAAACTATAAAGTAAAATAAATAAATTGACGCTAGAAACTTTATACGATCGTCCGGAGAAGTACCACCAATCGCGTATCAGTTGTTTATAAATAATGTGTATTTCGGTCGAAAATGTGCCAGTCAAATGCAATAGACAACTAAGTCAGCCATCAGATTTTGAATGAATTTGTATTCCGTTTCATGGACTTTCTATAGGCATTACTAACCCCTTACAATGAGGTGGACTGCACATTTGTTTGTTACTTCTTTATTTCAGAAAAAAAACAGATATTAATGAAATATAAAGACGAAAGAACTACAGAAAAAACCCAAGGTGAAACCAAGAGCCCCGAAATGAGTACAAAATTATATCCTCTACGCATTTTATACGCTCAGTGATATTAGTTACCAGAATAGCAGAAACCAGGACTGACGAGTAACAACCGCTTCAAAATATGGCGGGAAAGCACGTGTAATCCTCGAAACGGCACGTCACAGCTCAGCGCTCGTTAAGCTTGACGGCTTAACACCAGACAGCTACGTTACGCGAACATGTTTACGTACACCATTACAAACGTACATGCTTTTAAAAAACTATGTTAACAACAAGCAATCGGTACAATCCATACATAGTTAAGGTACTATCGCCACAACCATTTTTGACGCGTTGCAGTTGTTTCATTAAGAATTTAGTTTAAGAATAAAGTGTCTGCCGGTCATACTTAGTCTAGAAACGACTATATATATCTATCTTAAGAAGTTGCAACAAATCTATGGTCAATCTTGAGGACCCTCTATCTAAAGTTGATATCAATGTATAATGAAGACTTCTTTAATAAGAAGTACCTGATAATTCAAGTGCACGGCAGGACTAAAATATAAATTCTATTAATATTATATACGCGAAAGTTTGTAAGTATGGATGTTTGTTACTCTTTCACGTAAAAACTACTGAATGGATTTTAATGAAATACAATATACAATTTTAGACATACAATTTATAATATACAATAGGCATACAATTTTTTCATATTTTTTTATGGCAGAACAACCTTTGCGGGGACAGCTGCGTTACGCAAACATGTTTACATATATCACTACAAATGTATATCCAGCTTTTAATAAACAACGGTATGAAGAAATAGTCGGTAAGTCAAGCGAACATAACACAGTCACAACTATTTTCGCCGGGTACCAGATGTAAGAAATTGTGTTTCAGCCGGATAGGCGTGGTTAGCGGTCGGTCATATTTATTCTTTTCAATTAAGCCTATCTGCCATATACGATTGGTAATTTTATTGTTTCTCGATTCACTATAGCAATGGCATTACAGTAACATATAAATACCAAAATATATAAATCCGATATGGAGAAATAAGCGTGCAACACTCTTTTCAGGTCGAGTTAATATGCTATTTCTAAACACGTCTGCACGCTGCAACTATAATCCTCGGTAACGTTCGACGTCACAGCGCAGCGCTCGTTAAGCTGAATGGCTTAGCGCAACTTATTCCTACGTTAAAATCTAAGCCGTGTCAGCAACTAGTGCTAGGTTTGGTACATTATCTCATCTTATTTAAGGAAGATTACTAACCCAGGCTTGCTTATAAACTTTTGAACCGCAATTTTGGTTATAACATATACCGCAGGATGTTATTAATTTAGGTTTATTATTTCTAATGTGATTAAAATTGGACCAACTGTATTATTGATGTCTAAATCAAATCTACTAGTGATTGAGTAACTAGTGATTGATTTGATAAATAATGTTATCTTATTTTAAGAGCATTGAGAAAATCAGAATCTTATTGCTAGTTTAAAACTATATCTCTATACTACTTCAATACCATGCTAGTAAAACACCAAGAAAAACACAAAATTGGGTATTGCAAACTCAGCGTCCAGCACTCTTTCCAGGTGGAGTTAATATGCTATTTCTAAACACGTCTGCACGCTGCAAGTGTAATCCTCGGTAACGTTCGATGTCACAGCGCTGCGCTCGTTAAGCTGAATGGCTTAGCGCGACTTATACGTACGTTAAAATCTAAGCCGTGTCAGCAACTAGTGCTTGGTTGGTACATCATCTTATTTCATTTAAACAGTTTTAAAAGTTTCTGCAATATTCGAGATAACTTTTTGATGAATTAAATACTGGATGCTATTGAAAACTTATTTATTTTCTATTAAACAAATTTAACTTACGAAATACAACGCGCGACATTACAAGGCATAGAGAAGAGAGAGTAAAAAAAATACCACAGACTAAATACATATTACACAGATTATTATAAAGATGAAGCTAGTCAAAGGCGTCAAATTTAAATAGTATATCAACACTCCCTCTAAATTTAAGCCCTTTTTAACAAAAAGAATACAAAATTAAAGAAAACATGAATTTGTTATTTATAACTGAACATATTTGCAACTGCAGATGAAAGTAAAATAAAAATACAATATTTTGCAATGTATGTGAATGTACGTACATACATTAATGATATAGAATAAAAAATGTTCATACACATTATTTAATTACAATTGAGACATGCCTAATTTATCTCTTAAGTATATAAATTTGTCTCTAGATAATGCTTTTGTAAATATATCTGCCAGTTGGTCTTTACTACATACATAGTTTAAATCAATTATTTTTAGGTAATATTTTTCTTTTACAAAATGATATTTTATGTCTATGTGTTTACAACGCTTGTGGAAGTTAATATTTTTAATAACACTTATTGCACTTTGATTATCTAAGTTCAAACACAGAGATTCTTGGTTAAATTCGCTAATGTCACTCAGTAATTGCTTGATCCATATGGCTTCTTTGGTAGCTGCACAGGCAGCCATGAACTCTGCCTCAGTTGTCGAGAGGGCAACTGTCTGCTGACGTTGACTCGACCAGGTGATTGCAGCATCATTCTTAATAAACACATAGCCTGTTACAGATCTTCTAGTGTTGGGATCATTTGCATAATCAGCATCGCTGTACCCAATGACAGATGAATCTGATGTTTTATGATAACATAATCCATAGGCTTTAGTATCTCTGAGGTACTTAAAGATTTTCTTCACTGCATTCCAGTGTGATTCTTTATAACAATTTAGGAATCTACTCACCTGACTCACAGAGAACATTATATCAGGTCGACTCACTGTAGCAAGATGTATGAGTGACCCCACAGCTTGGCGATATGGTATATTCTTGTCTGGGTGATCATCCTCCTTTTTTAGTGTTACATGAGGATCGGCTGGAATAGTATTTGGATTAGCATCATTCATATTGAAGTCTGTTAGGAGCTGTTCAATATATTTGCACTGATGAATAAAAATAGAATGGTCATTTTTCTCAATCTGCATACCAACAAAGTTATTTAATTTGCATATTTTTACCTCAAAAATGGTTTGAAGCTCATTTATAAACTCTTTCAATACTGATTGACTCTTTGACAGTAGCAGCCCATCATCTACATAAATACAAAGATAACATTTTATTTCATTTATATTCCTGACATATACACATTGATCTGCTTTACTTTGAATGAACCCAAACTTCTTTAAGACAGTATCAAATTTTGAGTTCCAGCATCTGGGTGCTTGTTTTAAACCATACAATGACTTCTTTAACTTACATACAACATTCTCCTCACACAGTAAGCCTTCTGGAGGGAGCATATAAATGTCCTCTTTTAAGTCACCATATAAAAAGGCTGTTTTAATGTCAAGTTGTATTACATCAAGGTTATACTGTGCAGCAATAGATAGTAATATGCGTATAGAGTCATACCTTACTGTTGGCGAGAATGTCTCCTGGTAATCTATACCTTTCGTTTGTGCAAAACCCTTTGCACAGAGACGGGATTTGTAGCGTGGACCCGTTAACTCTTCTTTGATTTTGAATACCCACTTGCTTCCAATTGTTTTTACTTCTGGGGGCTTCTTGACCAATGTCCATGTTCCATTTGTATCATGAGATTTGAGCTCTTCAGCAATGGAACTTTTCCACTTCTCGGCATCAGGAGATTCTAGGGCTTCCTTGTAGGTCTGAGGAATGACATTTAGTTGCAGATCTTCTCCACAGCACAGGTATGTATTTTGTGACTGTTTCATATTAATTTTCTTAGGTCTCAGTGTTATATAACTGGGTTCGGGTGATGAGATTGATTTTTCTGGTACATAATCGCTGTCAGAGCTTTGCTTTTCTTCATTTACTGTGTCAGAAAAATAATCGTCTGAATCACATTGATTTTGTGGAATAATTGTTTTTGTCTCGGACAATTCCAGTGGTACATAATTTTTCTGGACTGTTGATTCAAGGAATACTGCATCCCGGCTTTTAACAACTGTTTTAGTATTGGGTATGATAAACCTGTATCCCTTGGTGTTCTCACAGTACCCAATAAACAGGAGTTTCTGAGCTTTAGAGTCCCACTTTCTGCGTTTCTCCTTAGGCAGGTGGACCATGGCTTCGCACCCAAACACTCTCATGTGATTGACTTTTGGCTTTTGTCCTGACCACATTTCTTCTGGTGTTTTGTCTAAGAGAGATTTTGTTGGAGATCTATTAATGATGTAGGCAGCTGCAAGAACTGCTTCAGCCCAATAACATTTTGATAATTTGGCATTTAGGATCATACACTTTGCTCTTTCAACCAGTGTTCGGTTCATGCGCTCCGCTGTGCCATTCTGTTCTGGAGTATATGGTGTACTAGACTGGTGTATGATTCCAGAGTCCTTCAGGTACTTAGAGAAGTCTTTGTTCATATACTCAAGACCATTGTCTGTTCTGAGTACTTTTATTTTACAGTTTAATTGATTTTCTACTTCATTCTTGAATTCTCTAAATTTTTCTAAAACTTCAGATTTGTTGTGAATGGCATAAACAAATATTTTCTTCGAGTAGTCATCCAGAAATGTTACAAAGTATTTGGCACCTCCAAGTGATTTGGTCTCCATCGGGCCACAGACGTCAGAATGGACTAGTTCAAGTAATTCCTTGGACCTAGTTCCTTGACTCTTAAAAGGTAACCTGGTGAGTTTACCTTCTTGACATGTTAAACATGTAATTTTATCTTTAGTTTTTGGTATATTCACATCATCTACATTTTCAGTCATTTTCTCCAGGCTTGAGAAATTCAGATGACCCATGCGTTGATGCCATAGGTAAGTATCAGTTTCAATATTGGACATGCATGCATAGCTATCAGGCATATCTAGTCGATACATGTTATTAATTAAACTTGCTGTAGCTACAATCTCACTTGTACTATTAAGTATGACACAGCCTCTACTGTTAAAGTTTACTTTGCCGCCACTGTTTATTATTTGACTGACAGATATTAGGTTAGTTGCAAGCTCAGGTACATATAGAACATTTTTAAGTAATATGTTATTTTCTTGATGTTTTCCATTGTATGCACACAGAGCTATATCTCCACATTTTTGCACGGTTAGCATTTTGTCATTTGCAACTTTAATGTTTTTAATTAGCGGTACTGTAGCTTTCTGAAGTAGTTGACAATGTTTTGTCATATGGGCCGAGGCTCCCGAGTCAATGTACCAGGCTTCATTATTGTTGAATGTTGCAACAAACACTGCAGAATAACTTGACGAGGTATCTTTGTTTGTAGAATTTCTTTCTTTCCTTTTTGACTTGCACTCGGGGCTCTTATGTCCATACTTATTACATGTGTAGCAGCGAGGACCTTTGGACTGTTTCTGGGGTACTTTCTTATGAAATCTGTGATTAATTGCAAAAGCTGTAGAATCAGTATCATTCAATCTGACATCTTGAAGTATCTTTGACTTAACGGAGTCAGCTGATATTTTCATACCCGAGCTTTCTATAGCAATAATCATGGGTTTGTAACTTTCAGGGAGACCGGAGAGAAGCAAAGTGCCCAGCCACTCATCATCTACTGTAAATCCTATGTTACGAAGTTTATGCGCTGTTGTCATCATTTTGCTAACATATTCTTCTATGTTCTGGCACTCTGATAGCCTTGTGTTACAGAGATCACGCAGCAGACCAACTCGGCGTGTCAGCCCGGAGTCGTCGAATGCGTTTGCTAAATTGTCCCATACTTCCTTTGCAGTCGATGCATCCTGTATATGCACGAAATTAATGGGATCAACCAGTAGAATGAGCTTTGATCTTGCTTTGATGTCGTCTTTTGATTCTGGTGCGGTTGTGCGGTCACACTCGATACAACTCCATAATCCTTCGTGTTGTAGATACGCTTTAACAGCAAAGCGCCAGGTAGCGTAGTTATCTCGACCATTTAATTTTTCAATGAGTGTCATTTGATTGCTGTTTGCCATTTTTCACGACAATTTTACTGATTTTTGCACAATTAGCCGGAATCCGGAAGAACACGTTTTCGTTGAGGTTATGTTTTTTTTTCTTGTAAACTGTTTTAGCACTGAGTCTTTCAATTTCTATTCGTTCAGGGCTTACTGGGCCCATAACCTGATGAATTAAATACTGGATGCTATTGAAAACTTATTTATTTTCTATTAAACAAATTTAACTTACGAAATACAACGCGCGACATTACAAGGCATAGAGAAGAGAGAGTAAAAAAAATACCACAGACTAAATACATATTACACAGATTATTATAAAGATGAAGCTAGTCAAAGGCGTCAAATTTAAATAGTATATCAACAGTTATTATACTTGGTTATATAAATTGCGAACAGCAATCACAATCAGCTGATGACTTTATATAGTAATTGCTTCCTGGATCATTAACTAATTGAATTAAATGGAGACTACCGAGTAACCAATTACTTGTTAGTTAAATGTCGGTTAACTTAAGCTAACCGTAGAGTAGCGTTTACTCTAAGACTAATTTGGCACGCAACCTCCCAGGTCTTGCTATGATTTAAGTTCGGCTGTAAAATATCCTTTAATATCATCCAAGTTGGATGCAAGCCAAGCTCACCTGCTCTGCTGCTTATTAACGTATGTGCCAAGCGGAGCGTTTCCCTGTGCCTATACAAATTGCTCCCCAGAATTATTTGAATACTTAAACCTTGGAAAGAGCCATAGCTCACGAGACTATAGGTTTCTCGGCTGAGTGCCAACATTTTGGGAGTGGGTCTCGCTTCTTTAGAATGATTTTATGCATTATCTTTCGGTGTTCAACAGCAAAATAGTTTTACGCAAGTTCCAAACTAGCTCCAAGCTCAACAAAGAAGGGTTTGGAACACCTTTTTGTGGAGTCGTAAAAGTGAGAGCATCGCAAAAAAGGTTCGAAAAACGTAATGGATTTTCAAAACGTTAAATACGTTAATCCGTTAAAGCATTAATAAAGCGGTCGATCTATCAAACATTTGTGACGAGCCCTCAAGTTGATGATAAATGATCTAGTCGTGGAGTTATTTTAATTGCTTTTCGGAGACGATGAAAACTTCGCATGAAAATTGGAATTCGCCGCAGTGACACGTTGATGGATTGGTACCCACTCTGTTGATTGGCGGTCGCGTGTATTCTTTTGTTGTTTTTCCTACCGTCTGCTGGATCTAGCGGAGTAATATCGGATATGAGATTTTTCGTGTACATTACAGTTAAAGCCTACTGCCTAAGAATCTTATGCTGGGTAATTCAGAGAACCCTCTAATATCAGGGACCCCTGATTTACTGAACCTATATACTACCAAACCTTTATACTAAAATACGTATAAAGAATTAATTTATCGCTGCTTTTGGATGAAAAAAATATCGTGAGAGACAATCTCTTAGGCATGTGTAAGCACGTAGGATACACGCACTCACTTGTGTGTACTTATCTATGTGTTCGGGTTCGCTTGCTATTTTGAATATAAAGTATCTGTCCTCCTGATTGTAAGTAATCACTGCAGTTCATAAACATTTGTAATCTTCAAGCCAAACTACAATCGAATCATATCTGAGGTTCATCACAAATACATTGTTACCTCTGTAAGATGTTCGTCTCGTGTACTTGCTTCATAACAGTGGCGCTGGAACCTCCCCAGACAAACTCCAAGATTTCTACCACCCCGTTATTCTTTTACAAGTGATATGCATTGGACATTGACATTGGACAACACGGTCATATGAACCCAGTTAGCACAATAATCACAGCCTTCGTGAGGTAATCCGACGCCCGTAAGCTGGACGCTAGTGGCCTTATTCGCATTTTTACACCGCTTTACAATTTTTAACAAATTATTTAAATTGAGTAGCTAATAGCGTGATTATAGCTAATAGCTAATAGCGCTGAGATTTTAGCTAATAGCGTGTATTGGTTGACAACTTATTTAATTTTTTCTTTATAGTTTTATTAGCAAACGAATAGGTTGCTTTAGAACTTTAATTTATTTTTGGTGTACTATACCTACAACTATTCTATATAATGTAATAAATAGCACTTTT
Source organism: Polygonus leo (assembly GCA_018250455.1). Lineage (NCBI taxonomy): Eukaryota > Metazoa > Arthropoda > Insecta > Lepidoptera > Hesperiidae > Polygonus > Polygonus leo. The sequence goes on from DWNR01002347.1 coordinate 8,519, forward strand.
TACACATATATCCCTACACTAGGATTTCTTGTGTCATGGGTGCCAGATACGAAAAAAACGAATGCGCAATCAGCCACGCCGATAACAGAAATCCATATTATTCATTATTTAAATTTAGTTTGACCAAGAATCGAAAACGGATTGCGCTATAATTTTTTAATTCAACGTTTCTAAGATATATTATACTTGGCCTGACACGTGAAACGAGATTATCGCTTTTTTAGTATATGTACATTGAAGAGAGCTCTTTTTTGAATTCAGAATTTTAGTAGAAAAATTCTACTGCGCAGTATTTATTAGCAACTTTTGTGTTTTACTTACATAACCAAACTTCCATATTATAAAGGTACGGAGGTACGAACCCAGTTAGCACAATAATCACAGCCTTCGTGACGTAATCCGACGTTGATTGGCGCGCCCGTAAGCTGGACGGTAGTGGCCTTATTCGCATTTTTACACCGCTTTACAATTTGTAACAAGTTATTTAAATTGAGTAGAGCTAATAGCGTGTGTTGGTTGACAGCTTATTTAATATTTCTTGAATATTTCCATTCTATATTTATGGCCTGTAACAGAAACGAACAACTTCTTTTGTAATATAAAGTTATACGATCTATAAATTTTAATCCTTAGTCAAGTCGTGGAACCTGAATACAGTCATCTATGGTTGTATCCGCTACTACCATTTTCACCACACAAAAGTTTTTATTAACAATTTATTTTCCCTGTTTACATATGTTGCTTGCTAATACAGTATAGTCTTGGCGGCAATGGTCATTTTCATCTGATTTTTTAAATTAATAGTAACTTTTTATTTGACACTGATATATTAGTAACACTTATGCCAGAGGAGATCATCTTAGTCCAAAAAACCTTCAACGCTTTTATGGTGAACCTTAATAAGAATTCTATCCTATCTTAGGTTGATAACAGGTGTCCATCGACGGAAGTAACCACTTCCCATCCGATACCACTTACTGTATGTACTAACTGTATGTGTACCTACTATAAAATAGTCCCATATTATTTACATTGGCCTAAAAACAGCCTGCCAATTCAAAATTATACCTAAAAATAATGTACAAATCAAGCACCGTAAGTCTAAACAAACGTTTCCCAGAATAATCTTGAAATCCCAGCACAAGTAGAAATCTTAACACTAATTGCAGGAGCGTCAACAATGAAATCCCTAAAGACAGTTAAGACCACCGCGCACGTGTCTAATGTGTAATTAGATGAGATAAACTCTTTTGTTCACAAGTCCTTGGTGTAAATGGGATTTCTTGAAATCTACAGTGAATAGTTGTTAAGTGATCTAATTTTATTTGTAGTTTCATTATTATAACAGTAAAGAAAAAAGGTATGTGGTGTGATATGAATGCTCTGATATGAATGTCACTAATGCGCTGAGAGTCTGTCCTATGATAATAAGCCAAACCCATGAAATTGAAATGAAATAGCAAAATATATTACAAGTCAATTTCGATTATGATTTCCCGCACATTTGGAAAAAAATGTTAATTAATATTTTTTCTAGGACGCCACCTTACAGTATTCGCTTTAACAACTTAATTAATTAACAGGTTTCGATTTCCTATAGCTTCAGAAGATTTTCCATTTCATTGTAAACGAAAAAATACCAGTATTGCATTAAACCGACACCTGCAACAGGCGATATAGAATACAAAAAGCAACATTAACAAAACGTCTATTAAATTTACTTAGAACCGAATCCATCAAGCCGTTATCAGTCCCTTAAAGGTAGATTATAACTTGGACCCATTATGCTCCGTCCGGTTATGAGCAGCCATAACCGCAGGCCGAAGTTTGCGAGCTGCCCCAGTTATCCACACCTGTGGAACGGTCCCTTTACAATTTACCCTCAGCTGAAGCGAACGTAAAGGTTAAAGTTTGAATAGACCGGAATTGTATATTTCTCAGAGTTTTTTTTTTCTACAAATACAAAAAACAAACCGAGGTCCATATACAATTTTTAGGAGTCTAGATAATTATTATAGCTTTACAGCTGTCGTTAGAAATAAAGGTAAATCTCAGTTGCGTTGCCATTGTGCGAGCCACAGCTCGCACACATCTGTCACCACAGTTGCCGGTTGATTAAGTCGACAATCACACATTTTCGACCGAAACATAATTGCTCAATTAACAACTGCTGCGCAGGGACAACGTGGTGATACCGAACCGTAGAAACCATATACTGTTCCTACCATCTGGCAAAGACACACTACGACTCGAGCCCATTATGCTCCGTCCGGTTATGAGCAGCCATAACCGCAGGCCAAAGTTTGCGAGCTGTCCCAGTTATCCGCACCTGTGGAACGGTCCCTTTACATTTGCCCTCAGCTGAAGCGAAAGGAATACTGAAAACCAATTCTGTTCCATCGGTACCGAAGTACCGATGGAACAGAATTGGTTTTCAGTATTTCCTGGTCGTTTTGTGTAGGATTAGAAAACCAGAATGAGGTACGATGGTGGGACCAGTAATATTTTACAAAGTAGGTGTGTGAAATTATTCTTAAATTACTCTTGAAACATATTGCCAGGTAGTAGAACTCATGTAGTTTGACCAGGGAAGTACCATCGCCACACACAGTTCCTCCGTGAAGAAATTTATTATGTTTCGGTTAAGAGACATGCTACAGGTGAGGTCCAATAACATATCCTATCTCGCAAGTTGGTCCAAGTAAAGTGTAACAAACGTAAAAAAATACGTTAAAATCGATTAAGTTTGGGGGATAAAAGTAGACAAATTTTCATATTATGAATTTTGCATAAAAAAAAAAAAAAAATACCATGCCATTTGGCACTCGATACTCTCTGCCTACCCCGTTAGGGATTTGGCGTGAAGATGTGTATGTGTATGTATGAATTTTGCAAAAACGTACGTATTTTAATACTTATCACTTACACTTTTTACATCTACACTAGGATTTCTTGTGTCGTCAACGCGATGGACACACAAGACGAATGCGCATAAATACAATACGAATAAAAACAGTCGGCATCATATATGTATTGTTTATTTTACTCATCAAGAAATGCCTCAATAAAAGCTAAATTTAAAGGGCAATGCATCAAATTAGCACCTTTGGTGTTATTTTAAACTTAATATTGTTGACAATAAATTTATTTAAATTCACTAATTCACACCTTATATCAATTAGTATAACAAATTTCAATGCTCTATATGCCGAATCGGACTGAGTCTAGATACTTACTACATGTAATGTCATTTTTTGTTTCTTTGTTATCTAGAATCGATATTTAACATTTCTTTAGTGGCCGCTTAAACACCAAAGGTGCCTTTTACAACACGAAAATAAACGTCTTTTATAATTTGGATTTCTACTAACGCGCCGGGTCGCTTTAACTTTTCGATTTTTCGCATTCCGAACATATATTAATTCTTTGCTCTACCGATTCTACGTCGCTGGCGTGTAGCGCTTAAAGTTGGAATCGCTTCCGCTAGCTGAGGTAATTTCAGTGAACTATGAGATTACTGAACTGTAGTTTAAACTTTCCAACCAGACTAGCACTTCCGCCGAACCGGTAAAGCCTTTATAAAGTAAGCTTATTTTTAATCTAGGCAGAAATTTTCAAAAAAAAAATTATGCAAATATTTATTATTGACAAAAACAGAAACTGTTTCTGTCAATAATAAATTTCAATAGTTCAAAGTAATAATAATTTCTCATATAATTGTATATCCTACTTTTTCGCTTGAACATCAGTCCATCCCTTTCTGCGATTTTAAGGATTAGTGTACAGATAATACAATATGGTAAAAGAACTTTGTTGTCACTTCACTTAAAAACAACATCATATAATACAAACCGATGAAATTGTGTGAAAACTGGTAGTTATTTTAATTTTAAACCGCACCTTAATTTTGAAAACAACGTAGAATTATGTTTCCACTCAACAACAACATTAAATCAATGCGAATACATCCCGAGAAACAGGTTATTAACAATTTAAAGTCAAGTCCTGAAAGCGTTCGCATAAACAGTGGAGAAGAGTCATGAGCGGCTACATAAACCGCTACATTTGAATCGCGATAAGAGAGGGTAGTTTGTTAATATTTGAGTGCGCACGTCGTCTCCTGCCGCCGGGGTCATTTATCGTACGACCGCCGTGGAGAACGGACGTCTTGAGAGCGCTGCCGTAAACGTTTATTGCTTTGAAACAAGGCTATAAGGTTAGGAGTTGAAATAGGTCATCAGATAAAGGTTATTGCATTGTTTTACGGATTGCCCTCGTTGTTGTTATGAGCTCATTTCGTTAAATCTGATATGCTTGAGATTTTGAGATACCTATATCGTTATTATAATAAGTCCAAAACACATAACGTTGGTGGAATTCGTTACATTATTATTCGAATACATAAATTAGCATATCTGTTGTTGATTGACATTATAATAGATCTATGCCATTCCGGATTATCATATAAGTGCACCCGCTTTAATGCGGAAGAGGCCCCTTATTGTCCACGGTGCCCTTTAAATAAGTAGGTCGCACGCACATGAGTATTTAGCAGCTTGAGCTGATACTTGTCAAATATAAGTAGGTGCTGATCAAATACAATGCATTTAAGATTTGTATATTTGAAAATTATTATATTAAAATGTACTAATGCGAATCATTTAAACAAGTCTGGCCTCTATTTTTTTGGACGTGATGACTGAA
>DWNR01002348.1:0-13219 GCA_018250455.1 Polygonus leo
TCATACTGTTTGCGTCTCTGTTCTAATAAATCTATACGAAAATGTTTGCAAGCCTCTGAGTATGATTCAAAAATCTTGTGTTCCTTAAAACATAAGAATTTTATAAATTTTCTTTGTACTGATTCTATTTTTTGAATGTGAATAGCATAATACGGTGACCAAATGCTACAAGCATATTCTAAAATGGTTCTTACAAAGGTAAAATATAAGGCTTTAATACAATCAATATTTGTGAACTCGTTGCAGACACGTTTAATAAACCCTAATTGTTTGTAGGCTTTGTTAACGATTTTATGAATATGTTCTGAAAACATCAATTTTGCATCTAATGTGACTCCAAGATCGCGCACTACATTGACTTTTTTATATCTATATTATTTAAACTGTACGTATATTTTATAGGGTTAGGTTTTCGTGTAAATGTTACATGAAGACATTTCGCAATATTAATAGATATTCTGTTCTTTATATAATAATTATTTAGATTATTTATTATTTAAGATTATTTACATAAAGTCTGTTGTCAACCTGACAAGAGATTATTATCTGTCACTCAATGCCAACTATAATCATTGCCCTACACATAGTTTGTTTGTTCAAAAATATATACAATAAACGGTATTCTTTATTTATGTCTTCATTTTTAGATTTGTTTTCATTATGCTCGAATTTCAAGCACAAGACGACCACAAGTAAAAATTAAACAACTTTCATTCAGACATATTTATTTCTTACAATAAATCTTATGTACTATACTTAATGGCATTATTATACTTAATTACTCATTATAACAATATACCTAAGCCTATTTAGTACCTACTTCTAACATTAGGTGAGTGTAGTTGAGAATGAAATGCATACAAGTATACATTATGTAGTTAAAACATATTTTAAGTACCTATATTATTAAATCTAGCAATAAAACAGACGAATCGTATATGTATTTATTATTGTTATGTCTATCGATAATGCAAACGGGCCATGAATACATTCTAATTCAAAACGTAGTGATAAAACAGGTGGTAACGATCATTTTAGACTGAACTTGAATTTTTAACACCACAAGAGTATAGAGACAACACATATTTTTAAGATCAAATCTGCAGTGGCTAAAAAATATATGGCATTAATTTTAACACAAAGAAGAAAACGGTCAAACAGACTAAAAAGCTAAAAATAATATTGATGTTGGCGCCAAGTGCTGCAGGCCTCATCTCCTACCATAGATCTTTCTCGAAACAAAATCATCACAATTTATTGATAAACAATGAAGATATACACAAACTTGCATAAAACAACAATAATAAAAAAAACAAACAAATTGAGGACCTCCTCCTTTTTTGAAGTCAGTCACATGTAACTGATTGCGCTGACTTTTTGCACGTCGTGTTGTCGTCGTTTTTTCAGACTAAAAAGTGTATACCATTTGTTTGTTTTTATTGTATAAAGGTAGCAAACGAGTGTGCAGTCCACCTGATATTAAGTGATCACTGCCGCCATGTCTTGTGTCCACTGCGTCCATGCCGCCGCTTGATGTCCATGATCAATAATCATTCCCAAGTACAATTAAATCATACCTAAGTTTGATCACAGACCAAAACATAAACCGAAACACAATAAATGCTTCACGGAGGGTATGAGGGTGGCGGTGATACGTCCCCGGTCGAATTAAACAAGTTCTACCACCTGGTTTGATCTTCACTTTTTTAAAAGCCACATGTCAGCATTTTGGGAATACCACGGAATTAAGCTTAATCCACATTTTACATTACAGACGACTCAATTTACAATATTAATTAAATTAACAGACTATAGTGATCATAATTGTGCTAAGTACACTTAGGCTGGGACTTCCTACGGCTAGATTGTTTGGTAAACTCAAAACTACCAAAGTACTATACAAAAAAAAAACTTATTGCTAAGGCTAGTTTTTTTTTATTGTGCAAAGGTAGCAAACGAGCATGCAGTCCACCTGATGGTAAGTGGTCACTGCCGCCTATTGACATCAGGACTCATTCCCAAGTATGATTGAATCTTACCTGCAGATGCGTTGCTACCCCAGAGGACTAAGATGCTCGAGTATAAGTATAGCCGGCAACCACGCCTCTCCAAACCGAAACACAATAAATTGCTTAACGGAGGATTACGAGAATGGCGGAGGTACTTCCCCGGTCGAACTAAACGAGTTCTACCACCTGGCAAAAGGATAATGTTGGTTTAAGGTTGACAGCAATAATTACATAACATTCATTATTGTTATTTTTCATTTACGAAAGTAGCAATTATACATATATATGTATATATATTAATTGTTGTTACTTTTATATACAAAAGTAGCAAACGAGTATGCAGTCCACACAGATATAAGCATTTATAATAAAATCCGCAATTCCAAATAGTGCCACAAATACCTTCCAGATTATTAGTAAATTGAAGCTGTAATGTACATGCTCCATGTGTCTTATATAAATATTCGCAATTAATATTGTCACAAAATAATTAATACTTAAACCTAAGAATTATCAGCATCATATGTTGACGTTTATGTAGGAATATTATAGTTGTAAATTTTTTGCCATAAATAATATATTTATTGAGCATATTTTTATTTATTTTACTTGTATTTAATTAAGAAATAATTTTATTATTAAAAAACTAAATAAAAAGGTTAAAAAGAGTATGCATTTATTTCTCTTGTTTCAAACATTTTATTATGTTGCTTTAATTTTTTCTATACTAGTCTTTGGTCAAAACAGCATCTATAAAACAATAATTGTATGTATTTTTTATAATTAATAATCATCTAACAAATGTTATTTATTTTTGTTTTCTACAAATAATTCTGAGTATCATATTGCTTTACTTTTAGTTAAATATATTATATTATTGCTTCAGTTTTAATTACTAGCCTCGTATTTTAAAAAAAATTAATAAACTTTCTTCTATATACTTTTAACACATATACTCTTATAGTTAATCAACGATTTGCCATTTGGAACAAATGAGAAAATTTTAAATACGTGCGTAGATTATAATTATGGAGTATATATCAGCGCCTCTACCGGATCACTTGGGAAACTTAACTTGGTGAATAAGCGGTTACATCTTGGTGTGGAGATGAACGTTCAATGGGATTTCGCAGTATTCGTGCCATTAGGATGCGAGTAGACTTGAAGAGGCGTGTCCTGGCTGGAATTCGCCAGAGACGGCTGTGCTTTTATACGATTGGGTAAGAATATCCAATCATATCTGCAATAAAGAAATCACACATTATAGACATATACACAGACTAATAGACCATGCGTCACGCCAAAGATACATACAAAGATAAGTTCATAAATGCTCAGATCTAGAATAGAATTAGGTTTTTTTGTCTATCTTGGAATCGAACCTCGAAAACTCTGCGACCACGTAAGTTATCACTTCGCTGCACGGGTCGTCATTTACATTTTTTTTTACTTTTTTATATAAGATATTGGTAAATTCGGAGCCAATAGACCTACGCCACCCAAACTAGTAGCTAGGTATATGACCCGTCGAAGAATTATATGTAACCCGCGACATTCTTTTTTTAAATCGGTATAACTGATTTTATTTCCTTTAACATTCAAATAGGGTCAAATAATTGTTTTAGCTCAGCTCAGCTCAAAGCTCAGAAAATATTCAAGATGCGATGGGTAAATTATCGCCATCCCCAAATTAACCAATCCAGATTGCCATACCTTGAAATAATCAGCCGATAATAATGCACTCACCGATTTTTAAGCTGCTCATATATCTTCTTCTTGCAGCAGAAGATTAGGAAGATAGCCAATCCTATGAGCAGGTTGTATGCATCAGTTATGAACCAGAACTGAAAGTCAGGAGTCACCGAGCTCACTACTTCTAGGATCCAGTTCACGCCCATTATGATAGAAAGCTTCAGGTATATAAAGAATCTGAAATTATAAAGCAAACATGAACGAATTCGTCAATAAATGGATTTTCCACTTGTCAATGAATGGATTATTAGTGTCATGTAGCAGACTCATTAATTAAGTATTTTATAGATATACAAAAAACTATACTGTATAACATCCAATCAAAAAAGATATGCCTGAATTGAACAACATGAATCTCCACCTGTCAGGAATTACCTCTATTTTATTATCACATTTTAATTTAATAAAAAAGTAACCATCTCGAAAATCCTTCCGACCAATCCATTCACAAAAAGAATTTTTTTTTCAAATCAGTCCATAATTGATGGATATATCGGTGAACATACACAAAACGATACATAAAGACGAAGAAAAATATTTTAACAGACTTCAAACTTATTTGAAACTAAAGATAATCTTTACTTTCTGCCTGCCTTCTGTTGGTAAATAGTAAATCTATTAATAACTTATTTTAGGTAAGTTATAGGTACCTCTGTTGCTGCGATCTGTGTGCTGCTGGGTTGCCAGCAGCCGTGGAGTCCAGCACAGCGGTAGCGCGGTGCAGACGCCAGATGTTGAAGGCCGTCATCAGGAAGAAGATCCAGTTACATATTATCAGGATTAGCATAGGCACGTACAAGTAGAGTAGTTTCTGTCCCCCTAGTACATACAGTAATTGCATCAATACTTAGATGTGATTTTTTTAAATATCTAAACCTAGCGATAAGGCAGACGGGCCACCTGATGGTAAGTAGTCACCGTCGCCTATGGACATTTGCAGTACCAGAGGGACTGCCAATGCATCGCCGGCTTTGGAAGAGAGCGCCGTTTTTGAAGAATATACTAGAATTGTCGATGTATTGCAAGAAGAGGCACGAATTAAGTTTACTATAAGTACTACCTACAGACATTACGATCACCTACGAACAACTCCAGATGTGTTGGGTATTTTTATAGTTTTTGCCATGTGGTAGAATTCATGTAGTTCGACCGCCAGTCTCATAATCCTCCGTGAAGCAATTTATTATGTTTCGGCTTGGTGGTTTCCGGCTATACGAGTAGTTAAACACGAAGCGAAAATCTTAGACCTCAAGGATAGCAACGCATTTATGGTCAACCTCATGGTACATGGTACTATTCAATCGTACTAAGGTATGATTACAAATGTCCATGGGCGGCAAAGACTACTTATTATGGACTACATGTTCATTTGCTGCCTTAAAAATGGGATTCAAACAGAGACCTACAACTTGAGAATTGGCATTCTTAACATTATGGCTTACACTTTCACATAAATATAACAAATAATAGACATACCTTCGATGAAACATCCTTGGTCAGGAACGAGAGGCTTCACAATCCATGGCATGTCCGATAACGACATGCCGTTGACGACGACAAAGGCGATGGACATGGCCAGCGGCACACCAAACCCATATATACAATACATGAGAAACTTGAACGTCTCGCCTCGACGATTGATCGCACGGGCTTTGGCGTAGCCTCTGTAATAGTAAAATGTTTATTGTAAATCACATTATAAATAAAACAGCGACTGCTAAATTAAAAAGCATATTTTGCTGCTGGATGTGAAGGAACCAAATTAGATAATGAATCCACCAAAAGGATTAAAGACAAATCTCAATAAGCAATGATTAAATAATTCGAAAGTCTATATCAAGCGTCATGCAGAATATAATAACCCAAATTCTTGCAAAAAAGATTTAAACAAAATATTTTAGAGATATATTATTGTGCCTTGCTGCTAAACTTTGGACACATAAATATCTTCTATTAACTTACCGAAACGTCCACCAGATGTCGTAGGACATCACGTTCATCCAGCAAAAGCTTGCCAAGAAGAAGAAGTACGTTGTAGTAGCTGAAAAAATATATGTATAAAATATATTTGGAACCCACATGAGCCCTTTTATGAGCTATTATTAGAAAAAATTCCAAAGAGCGTTTTTAAGGTATTTTTATACTAGCATAATTTTGGATATTATCTGTTCATGTACCCAACTGCATTCCTCCTGGGATGTCTCAATTTTAATTCCCTTAAGACTAGGATTTCATACAGTTATTGCTCACCATGCTCCTGATGCACATAAATTAACTGGCTCGACTCTACACCCCGCATAACTACTGCCGAAACCTTTATTCAGCCGCACAGTTGCTCATACTAATTCCCCCATACCTCGTACTCTTTCCGCAATAAACAATCTTCTTGATATGCACACTGATTTCGATATGTTTGCCGATAGTTGGAAAGATGTCATGATTGTATGCCGAAGATTGTAAGCTGAAGTTCTCAGAAAACATTCATAATTAATTACGAATGTTTATATTTCATACTTATGTATAACCAACGTGTATTTATTATATAATTTGAACATGGTTTTATAATTGAATTGTGTGTTATTTAGTTTAAGTGACTTTTGTGACGTTCTAAGTAACAAGAAATGTAAATTAGTAACTACTCAGTAACTAATTAACTCTCTACTTATCGCTTCCCAAATTGATGTCGAAACTGAATAAAATCCACAAATGTTTCTTAAGCAACATGGTGGATTTAGACTAAGCTCTTTTATCTCCTTTAGTGAAGCAGTGATAAAGACGCCACATTCAATTAAATGACTCAAGCTTATATTCCTAAATGCGTCATCACTGTAAGGTACTACTAAGTTACCCTATAATACGTAATTGATTCGACTATGTAATTGAAGTCGAAACTGTATAACATCCACAAATGCTTCTTAAGCAACATGGTGGATTTAGACTGAGCTCTTTTAGATCCATTAGTGGAACAGTAGTAAAGATGCCACCTTCAATTAAATGACTCAAGCTTATATTCCTCAGAAATGCGTCATCACTGTAAAGTACTACTAAGTTCTCCAATAATACGCAATTGACTCGACTACGTAATTGAAGTCGAAAGTGTACTATTTTTTTATCGTCTTAAGGTAGCAAACGAGCTTGCAGTTCACCTGATGGTAAGTGGTCACTGCCGCCCATGGACATTAGTGATTATTCCCGAGCACGATTAAATCGTAGTTAAGGTTGACCACAGATGCGTTGCTGCCCTTGAGGACTAAGCTGTTCGCCTCGCATTTAAGTATAGCCGGCAACCACACCTCTCCAAACCGAAACACAATAATGGCTTACAATAAGTACCATTGTTAGAAAGATTTATCCAATTTTGTGCACTCGTTTGGAAGTTATGCGCGTACATACATTTAGGTGATTCATTTTTATTAATATAGATATTGTGTACATGTATCCCATCCCCATCTCCCCATCTACCCAAGGGATGTCTAGAAAAGATTTCTAACTGGATTAGACCGCATTTTGCTAATGATTGTATCTCCTTTTGTCGTTGTCGTTCCGCCTATGTTGGCATAAAAAAAAATAATAATCAATGACGCGTGTTGAATATAATCCTATCCTAAACGAAGTACTCTCTTGAAAAAGTATTAGTACCGTTTTAAGGAAAACTCACTTAGTCTGATGCATACATCCGGATCGTGTTCTCCAAGCTGGTACAAGGTGTATGAATGCGAAGAGCAAGCTGAAAACGTATGCCATAATCTTCATGCCACCTAAGTTCCTTAAACCTGGTAGGAGTAGGTATACTATAAGCACCAGTACAAGAAACGCCGAGGAGACACACAAGGCTGCAAAAGAAAGGAATATTGAATTAGGGATGTATTAATAAAGTGAACTTAAGATGAGGTCGATCAACTAGTACTTAAACCACACTCAAGATTCATCTCAATCATGAGTTCACTAGATTAATACGGCCCTTAGTTTCAAGTGAAATTAACAAAGCATTAACTATAGCAAATCTACGAATTACTAATGTATACGATCACTACATGATTATTACGATCACTACATAATTGATGATTAATTATTACGAATGTATACGATCTACGATGACAAATAAAAGCTTTTTTTATTGTATAAAGGTAGCAAACAAGCATACATTCTACGTAATAGTAAGAGGACACTGCCAACCATGGGTTAGTATTGATCCCCAAGTACAATTGAGCCGCACCGGACGATGACCACAGATGCGTTGCTACCCCAGAGGATGTTCTATGTTCGCCTCGTTTATATGTACAGCCGGCAACCACGCCTCTCGGATTGTGAGGGTGGTGGTGGTCCTTTCCTTTCGTACTACGCAAATTCTACCACCTGGTTGATAAAACGCTTACATTTTTCAAACATAAGTAATGAAACTAATCGAATTATCACTTATACAGGACAGATTGGACGAATCACCATAAGCTTAAAATTATTGTTTCTTACCAACAGTGAAAAACATGTTGACTCCCTTGGGAGGATCACCCAGATCACAAAGGAACTTGAAGTTTGCAGAAACGTTTCTATCTTCCATTAATTCGTAATCAACACAGTAGTTACTAGAATTAACAGGGATCCACCTTTCATACGCGTTTGGATATTCCAAATACAGGATTCCATCCTGGAAAAAATAACATAAAATATTGATATAGTCGAACTGTAAATTAAAATCCACCCCATCATATGAGATTTATCCTATTAATATTATAAACGCGATAGTTTGTCAGGATGTTTGTTACTCTTTCACTTAAAAACTACTGAATGGATTTCAATGAAACTTTACAATAATTTAGCTTATACATCAGAATAAAACATAGATATACATTTTTTTCAAAAAAAATCTTAAGGCAGAACAACGATTGCGGGGTCAGCTATAATATATAATATGGCCCGATAATGAGCACACGTGACAACTACCGTGTGTGTCAAAATTAGTCCACTCCCATCTGTTTACAAAATCAAATAATCAAAGATATTTATTCTATTACGATAGAAACAGCCTTTTGGGGATCATTTAATCCCAGAGCTTTTATCATTAAATATTCCTTAGTTTCAATTGCAATATCTACGATTTTGATAATAAAAATATAGGCTATAATGTGAACAGTATGTATATACCAACTATCTATACATCTATACATATAAATGAAATTAGAGGAATCGGTGTCTGTTTGTAATATAAAAATAACTGCTTTATACTTGGTACGTATACCAAATTAACATTTTTTACAATTTTTGTCTGTCCGTCTATCCTTCCGTCTGTCTGTTTGTTCCGGCTAATCTCTGGAACGGCTGGACCGATTTTGACGTGACTCTCACATATTACAGAATATTTCAAGACTCTCAAGCGAGTGTCAAGAGATATAGCTTAGTGACAAGCGGAAGGACGGACAACGAAGTTTTAGTGCTAGGGTCCCATTGCATTCCGCATTCGATTATTGAACGCAAAAAACAGAAGATTTCTTGTAAAATATTTTAAAACTGCGATTGCTTACTACAAACACAGTCAACTAGAAATACCACAGAAACTCGATGGAAGAGAGAATAAGACTAAAGGTCATGAACTAATTATAAATGGATAAAAGTACATATGTACATGGCGAAACATATTGCTTCCGTAAGATTTTACGCTGGAATGTACATACATACAGCGTAGAACATAAAACACGAGGATAGGAAGATTAGGGAATTGAAATGAAATGATTTAATTACGTCAGCAATTGTGTTAAATTACTCATCTTAGCGGTATTGTAATAATGTTACTTGATGCGGTGAGTGGAGCAGTATTTTAACCGACCTAAGTACATTACAACTTCTATAATGACTCCACAACAAGCCTAAGTTTAAAATAAGTGAAGCACAGATAAAAATAATATTTGTCAAAACATTTTACAAGAAGCTATATTAATAGTTAGTATGGTCTTTGTTTTACAAAATTATAAGGAAACCCTGCCAAAGTTTCTATAAAAATGGTTGAAATAAAGTATTTTCATCCGTTAATAGACGGTAACTTTGCTAAAGATTTCCCACTGTAACTATTTTTCTAATATGTATACCAGAGAGTATAAAAATTTTAATACCTATATGTATAGATAATTCATTAAGTGATTGATCAATTATATTATTATTCAACACATTTTTAAATGTATAACGTACTAATTAAAAAAGAATTCCAATTGAGAAATAAAATAGGCCAAGTGCGTGTCAAACACCCGAGGGGTTTCGCATTAACGAATGACGAACACATAACGCTACTTTCAGTACTGAAAACTTTTTAATAAAAAAATACAAGAAATCGCCACATTCATTTCATAATAGCGTAAATCATAGGCCGTTTAGCTGCCGCTAGTTCGTTTACTGATTTACTGTATGTGAATCATGGCGTGTAGAAGAAAAACAAATATGATGAGCCTACGAAGGGAAAACCACAGATATATTAATGTTAATATATCTGTGGGAAAATCATAATCCTCATAATCCTCCGTGAAGCAATTTAATGTGTTTCGGTATGGAGAGGCGTGGTTGCCGGCTATACTTAACACGAGGCGAACATCTTAGTCCTCAAGGGTAGCAACGCATCTGTGATCAAACTTAGGTATGAAGTACTTGAGGATGATTACTGATGTCCATGGGCGGTAGTGGCCACTTACCATCAGGTGGACTGCATGCTCGTTTGCTACCTTTACACAATAAAAAAAAAAAAAACAAACAAACAAGAGAGAGCTGTTTGCTCTCACTACTAAACATCTTTTCTGAATAGATTCTACAAACTGCTGAAATCCGCTGATATTTACATGCGAGTATTAAAGATGGCGTATATATTAATAACTATTATTAGGATTTAATTCCTATCAAGAGTTGACCATAGGGTCTATGGACGGATGTGGTTGTTACCGTCTAATGAACTGCATTGCATGTTGTTTGTTGTATCACACATGTGATTAGTATGTAGCTAATGTAGCTAGTGTAGAACTGACACTAATATTATAAAGAGGAAAATTTGTTTGTTTGTATTGAGTGAAGTCAAAAACTACTGAACCGATTTACAAAATGCTTTCACCTATAGAATGCTACATTATCAGCAAGTAACATAGGCTATATTTTTTCCAAAATAATTTGGAATCCTTACTAAAATTACAATAATGTAAACCAAAGTAGCGATAATTTGCCTATAAAAGACAGTTTTTTTATTGTCTCGAGGTAGCAAAAAACCAGTTTCATCAAAATCCGTTCAGTAATTTTTGCGTGAAAGCCGCACAACAGACAGACAGACAAAAAATTTGAAAAGTTTTTTTTTGGCTTGTGTTAATCGTATGAAGACCCCTAGAAGTATTTTTTCTATTAGATAATTATATGTAATAGATAGATAGATAGATAGATGATTACTTACTTCACTCAAGTAAGGTTGCAACACATATTCTATAATTATATATGATACATTGATTTTCGTTTTATCTACATTCTTATTCGGCGCTACACGAAATATATCGGAAAACGGTTTCTTTATCTTTTTCTCATGATTACTTTTATCGTATACATCCAGGATTGTAAACAGCAGATCTTTTGTGTCATAATCTTCGCAGCTAACACCGAATGTGTCATAGTCCATAAGGATAACTTGGTTAGCGGGACAACACTTTCGAATTTCTTTGAAACTCTCAATAACACCTTTTTTTGAACCGATTCCAACATTTACACTAAGTACCTCAGTAATAAAATAGTTTGTATTTAAAATTAAAACCACAACACAAGTAAACGGTAACATTTTAACCGTCTAGTCAACATCAAAGTGACCAGTGAACCACAAATTCAAGGAACATAAATGAATAAACGGAAGTTAGTGCGAGGAGTCCGAGTAGGTAAGTAGAATTTATTTACGTCATTAATTTATTAATATCACAAATATATAGAATAACAAATAAACAAAACGTGTACAAGATCTTCTTTATAGCGTACTAGCTGACCCAGCAAACGTTATTCTGCCATAAAAATATATATAAAAATGGGGATTGATGGTCGAAAGGTGAAAATTTAGGGTTGTATGTATTTTTCAATGCTGAATCATACAAAAAGTTTAGGGGTAAATTTAGGGGTATGAAAAATCGATGTTGGTCGATTCTCGAACCTATTGAACGAGGGATGCGCTCTTGAAATACAGTAATCGCAAATTGCCAAATTTCAATAATACTGCTATCGATTGTGATAAGAAATTAAGTCACAATGACTGCAGTTTATTTACAAAACATACTCAAACTTCCAATTTAAGTTGAAATTTTCAAAGAAAATTATTTTGCACAAACTTTGCCATCGTACGGTATAAGAAATATATAGCAAACGGGCATACAGTCCACCTAATGATCGCTGCCGCTGCCGCATAATATCAATATAATAAGAATAAGATATTTAAATTGTCTGTAAGTGCCAGGGAGTAGTACTTATATAGTTCGGTGAGGTTTCATAATGAGTTGTGACGATGATGATGATGGTGATGGTGATGTAAGCAGGGTTACACCTTACCTCGAAAACCCCCTTTAAATATTCGTCTAATATCAACAACATAACATTTTCAGACCCCAGTCTCCACACGAATATTTAAAATAGTAATAAATGTATGCAAGCAATTTAGGTTCAAAATAATTTGAGTATTTTTTAAGGTTATTTGGAAGACTTTTTGCGTATTAATACTCAAGTCTGCGCCTAGACGGCATTGGCAGTATTGATAAATAAACTTGAAGCTTATCTTAAGATCTACGATCATTTGAAATGCATTTATAATTATTTTAAACTAGCTGCCCGGGTGGACTTCGTCCCGCAAACAAAACCGAAAGAAAAATTGTTTATGATTAGGATAATAACGGTGGTCCACCGCAAAAAAAAATGTTTTTAGTTTTTGGACGTTTTTTAATTTTTTTTTTACATACAAACCTTCTCCTGACAATAAGGAACACGTAAAAGAAAGATTTATCCAATTTGGTGCAGTCTTTTGGATGTTATGCGCGTACATACATTTAGGTGATTCATTTTTATTAAAATAGATATTCGCGGTGAGGTTCGGGACGCAGCACTGTCGCGGAGCGCGTTCAATTGGTACTTGCGAGCGGTGCACAGGAACGAAACGATGTAGTAATTGGTAAATAGCTAACACGATTTGAGTTTACTCGTTAGGTCGTTATAGACTATTTTGTAATATCTTAAGCGTAAAAATGGTGATGACGCGCTTCCACGCAGTTTACCTGTCCATCCTTGCTATAGAAGTTTTCACTTCAAAAATACAGATATAATACTGTCGCCTAGCTGGTTTTATTTTAAAACTAGCTTTTACCCGCGGCTTCGCTCGCGTTTTATTTATTTTTTAACAAAAAGTATTCTATGTCCTTACCTCTTAGAATAGGCCAGGTGCGACGATGCGACTTTCTATTGCGAATTTGGACATA